>KV749928.1:24020-35535 GCA_001692915.1 Glonium stellatum
ATTACATTCCCGCCATCACAGCCCGCCGCTCGCTGCCGCCGCGCACACGGCACGCATAAAGGAGAAAGCAAACTTTCGCAATCTCCCCTCCCGTCGCTGGCCTATGCCGCACACAAAGACACATACTGTAGACGGAGAGTGTCCGGTGGCTGTTACTTTCACGGCGCGCTCTCGCTCGCCACTCGGCAAGGAAGCCCAGCACAGCGCCACTACTACTAGCGTGCCCAAAGTCGCTGTTAGACGGGAGCTTTGCTAACTGGAGTAATGTGAATTTATCGCCGATCGTGTATCTTGAGGGGGCTACGTGCCTGCTCACGCCCCTTTCATTCCCACACTCTTCAAGTGTGTCGTGAAGTCTGTTGATAGGTTGCCCTCAACCTCCCCTCCCACCTGTTCCTTTCGCCGCTAAAGCCTTGGACGGCCCTGTTTGCCAACTTTTCGCCGACCTCATCTCCATCCAGGCTGCCTGCCAGCGGGGAACAACGCTCCCTTGTCCCAAAGCCTTGTTGGATCTTCACAGCAACAACTCCTTTGCACCGCTTCTACAACCCGACCCTTTTCTGCGATTTATTATCACAGCTCTCGACCATAGCGCAACCCCTCGCCGTTTCTGCTGCCCAAATGCAAGCATAGGGCACGCCTAGTCTCTCTTGCACCACGATGCAGAACGACGAGGCCTCCGCAGCTCTCGCGGACATCATCTCCAATCTCGCAAAACACCACGATCCCGTCGTAGATCCCTCCTCATTCCCCGGCCAGGTCGCTATAAATGGCTCGAAACTCAATAACATAAGCCTCCCTGGGCCCGACAGCGCCGAGAAGAAAGTCCTTGAACGGGAACTCTCAGCTCTTGCTGCCCGCATTCAGTACCTCGAAGCAAAAGCTAGCACGGTTAACAATCGCACATTCCCAATCACTCCGGGCGAACAGGGCTTCGGCGCACCCTTTTCCAACGATGCGTCGCTCCCGAGTCCACGGAATGGTAGTCCGCTTGCACGTCGGATCTCCGGTTCCAATAAGGAGCAACGCGCAAGTTGGGTAACCAACTGGCTTTCCGCAAAAGAGCCGAACAATGGTGAACCACAGACATCGACTGCGGCGCTCACCGAGGAACAACTGGGCTACCTACGAGACCATCTCAACAAGCAAGCCGACCAGATCAAAAACCAACGAGAACATATCGACAATCTCAGTCAGGAAGTCAACAAACAATTAAGGAATCAGGATATTGCATTCGGACACAGCATTGAGGACATCGGCGCACTGAAGAGGGAGCTGGGCAAGCATCAGCAAGCTAACTTGGCTTTCCAAAAGGCACTTAGAGAGATTGGCAATATTGTCACGGCCGTCGCTAATGGCGACTTGAGCAAAAAGGTTTTGATACATGCTAAAGAAATGGACCCGGAAATTACCACGTTTAAACGCACGATCAACAAGATGGTTGACCAATTGCAGGATTTTGCTAGTCAAGTTACCTATCTTGCCAAGGAGGTCGGTACCGAAGGACGCTTGGGTGGACAGGCCAACTTACCTGGCGTCGACGGTATTTGGGCAGAGCTTACTGATAGTGGTATGATATTACCCCTATACTGGCCATTATGACATTTACTGACGGATTATAGTCAACGTTATGGCCAAGAATCTCACGGATCAAGTGCGCGAAATTGCTGTAGTAACTACCGCAGTAGCCCACGGAGACCTGAGCCGGAAGATCGAGCGACCTGCACGAGGCGAAATTCTGCAACTTCAACAGACTATAAATACCATGGTGGATCAGCTACGCTCCTTCGCCACCGAAGTTACGAGAGTCGCTCGCGATGTCGGCACCGAAGGTGTTCTCGGTGGGCAAGCTCAAATCGAAGGCGTCCAGGGCATGTGGAATGACCTTACTGTCAATGTGAATGCCATGGCGTCCAATCTAACCACTCAAGTGCGTGACATCGCACAAGTTACCACCGCCGTCGCTCAGGGTAATCTGACACGCAAAGTCGAGGCCGAATGCAAGGGTGAAATTCTGGAACTTAAGAGGACTATCAATTCCATGGTGGACCAGCTTCAGCAGTTCGCTCATGAGGTGACAAAAATAGCCCGAGAGGTCGGCTCGGAAGGCCGGTTGGGTGGTCAGGCTACCGTTCACGGTGTTGAGGGTACATGGAAAGATCTGACGGAGAATGTCAACGGCATGGCAATGAACCTTACCACTCAGGTGCGAGAGATTGCGGAAGTCACTACAGCTGTGGCAAGGGGAGATCTCAGCAAAAAAGTGAAGGCAGAAGTCCAAGGCGAAATCCTATCCTTGAAGATTACCATCAACACCATGGTAGACAGGCTCAATACGTTCGCTCTCGAAGTAAGCAAGGTCGCCCGTGAAGTCGGCACAGACGGCATTCTTGGAGGTCAAGCGCAAGTTGAGAATGTTGAAGGCAAATGGAAAGATTTAACTGACAACGTCAACACCATGGCGCAAAACCTTACCCTTCAAGTGCGAAGTATTTCGGAGGTTACTCAGGCTATCGCAAAGGGAGACATGACTCGAAGGGTCCATGTCGATGCTGAAGGAGAAATTCGATTGTTGAAAGATACCATCAATGATATGGTTACCCGCCTAGACGATTGGTCGCTCGCCGTGAAGCGTGTAGCCCGTGATGTGGGCGTTGACGGAAAAATGGGTGGCCAAGCCGATGTTCGGGATATTGATGGGCGCTGGAAAGAGATCACAACCGACGTTAACACCATGGCCCAAAATCTCACGTCTCAAGTTCGCGCATTTGGAGATATTACCAATGCAGCAATGGAAGGCAAATTCACCCAGATTACTGTGGAGGCTTCAGGCGAAATGGACGAGCTTAAGCGGAAGATTAATCAAATGGTGTCAAGCCTACGCGAGAGCATTCAAAGAAACACTGCTGCAAGAGAAGCAGCTGAACTTGCCAACAAAACGAAATCCGAATTCCTAGCAAATATGAGTCACGAAATACGCACACCAATGAACGGAATTATTGGCATGACGCAACTCACACTAGACACGGATCTAACACACTCACAGCGAGAGATGCTTACCATTGTGCACAATCTTGCCGGCCAGCTTCTCACAATCATCGACGACATTCTTGATATTAGTAAGATCGAAGCAAACAGGATGGTTATGGAAGAGATTCCATTCTCATTGCGTGGGACTATTTTTAACGCTCTCAAATCTTTAGCATCAAGGGCGAATGAGAGGAGATTGAATCTTGCATATGAGGTTGACAGTTCCGTTCCCGACTATGTCGTCGGTGACTCTTTCAGACTGAGACAAATCATTCTAAACCTTGTTGGTAATGCTATCAAATTCACTGAGCATGGCGAGGTCAAGGTTGCTATCTCGATGGCATCACAAGCAAGTTGCGGCCCAGATCAATATGTATTCAAATTCGCCGTATCTGATACCGGTATTGGAATCCATGGAGACAAGTTGAATCTCATCTTTGATACTTTCCAGCAAGCCGATGGCTCAACTACCCGGAAATTCGGCGGAACGGGGCTTGGACTATCTATATCAAAACGCCTCGTAACACTCATGGGAGGGCAAATGTGGGTCACTTCGGATTATGGAAAGGGCAGCACTTTCTACTTCACTTGCAGAGTCCGCCTTGGAAACCCGGATCTCAGCGCCATTAAGACCCAACTGCACCCGTATAACAAGCACACAGTACTATTTGTTGATCAAGGACATACCGGTTGTGGAGATGAGGTAGTTGAACACCTCAAGGCTTTAGACCTTATCCCCCACGTTGTCAAGACCGCCGAAGAGGTTCCTATCACAGATATGAAAACGCCTTCTGGTGCTGCCTACGACTGCGTCATTGTGGATTGCAATAAGACAGCCAGGCAACTGAGAGTTGCGGAGCGATTCAAGTACATTCCGTTGGTTATGCTAACACCGAAAGTGTCGATCAGTCTTAAATCCGCCCTTGAGGATGGTATTTCAAGCTACATGACCACGCCTTGCCTTCCGATCGATCTAGGCAATGCATTGATTCCTGCTTTAGATGGCAGAGCAGCACCGTCGGTATCCGACCATTCCAAATCATTTAACATCCTTCTCGCAGAAGACAACGCTGTCAACCAACGCTTAGCAGTGAAGATCTTAGAGAAATATCACCACACGGTCACAGTGGCAAACAATGGTCTGGAAGCATTTGATCATATTCAGAAAAAAAGATACGATGTTGTCTTAATGGATGTCCAGATGCCTGTTATGGTAATTAATTAAGGAGCCTTGAAGGAGCTGCACAAACATTGCTAACATGAGTCATAGGGTGGGTTTGAGGCAACGGCCAAGATCCGCGAGTGGGAACGTGAAAATGGTCTTTCGCCCACTCCTGTCATCGCTCTAACCGCGCATGCTATGGTTGGCGATCGCGAGAAGTGTCTTTCAGCGCAGATGGATGTATGTTTCTCCCTCAGCTCCGCCAGTTTCCAATAAAGCCTAATTTCACCAGGATTATCTATCGAAACCGCTGAAACAGAACCAACTCATCCAAACCATCTTAAGATGTGCCACGCTCGGCGGCGCTCTTTTGGAACACAATAACGAGCAACGCCACTCGATTGAGCATATGCAGACTCCAGAGATCAGTCTGACCCCAGATAGCCCCAATATTACGCCCAAGGGCACTCCCAGAAGGCCACATTTAGAGGCTAGAGGTTTTACAGAAAGAGGGGCCGCCGCTGAAAGCCCCTCGCTGTTAGCAGCGGACCAGTCCGACCCAGTTGATAGAGTGAGTAATCTTCCCGAGGTCGAAATTTTTCTACCGACGTGCTAACGCAGCATATAGCTTCTCCTTCGATCCCACAGTAGTTGAGCGGTCTTGCGACAAAATAGCCTAACAGTTTCTATCGCATCAGACTTAGAGACAATTTCATCTGATACTGTCATCGAAAAAGGCTGGGTCAAAGGTGTTGATGTATTCAATTTGCGGATACCCGAAGTGCGTGGTTGCATGCAAGAAACATTTTGAAGGATGAACTCAGCTTGAGCGGCAATGTTTTTGATTCTATCTTAGGGCGTTGGTATCGTGACGGGACTTGCTGGTGTCTCTGGTGGTTTAAGCGGACGTGCATGTCGTTGAGAGGGAACCTTTTTTTTTCACGGGCATTTTACCTTTCATGGCCTGCAATCATGGCCTGCTTCTATGATTTCGAGTGGTTTTTTACTTGCGATATCGTTTTGGTTTGAGGTTTGGGGTCCAATGGTTCTCAAGCCTCCCTATACACCACTAGCGCCGTCCATATTGTTAGGCACAGGCCTATAGAGTGCGTGTCTGTAGGAATGACGAGGAACGATTAGCCAAATGATTATAGGAAGCCCCACAGCTGCGGAATGCGAAATGCAGAGTCAGCGTTGGGTTCGTGAAACCTTCTTTACACTCCAGCACATCAGGCTGCAGGGCGAACGACAAGGGATAAGGAGGAATTATGGAGTGACATGCAGCGTCCCGCGCCTTACTTTCAGCCGAAATCGATCATGTCGCCGCCTGCCTTGAGCGAAGCATCGCTATTGGCGAGCGTAGCACGAGAATCAAGCGGTTCCGGTGAAGAAAAGTTGCTCCCAACTGATAGTGTGGCGTCGCCTCAGTCAACACCCGATCCGCCTCTGCGCGATTCACGAAGCTGGCCGCCGCTGAACTCCCTTCTACGCCCAACAACCATATAAGGGCCACCGCGCCCACGTCTCTCTTTGCTTGTTTTCTTTTCTTCTTCGTGTCTCGGTTCGTACTTTGACACTTCCTTATTTTGTAATCACTGCACCTTCCTTTACCTGCTGAGCACCGCTCCCCCGGATGACGAAATCTGGGGGCTTTGCCGTTCTAACATTTTGATAGAGCCCTAGTGGTATCAGACTCTGTCCACCTGGACCCGTTTCTTGTTGCTCACTTCTCTAGAGCCTTAGGCCCTATATTCTTCCCGTCCCTCTCCTAAAGACACTGCGCATGCTTCTACCCGCAGCCTATCGCCAAAAATGTCAGCGCTCCGCCCAGAATCCACTCAAGGTTCACTGCGAGATCAAATCGTCTTTGCACAATTGCTTCTCGATAATCTCGACCCAGGCTCGGACACCTACGAAGACAACAAGGCACTCTACGAAGCACAACTTGGCGAACTGTTGGATCAGCTCGATGCTCCGCAGCCCTATACTGGATTGCCTCAGAGCTGGCAGAATGGCGAGTGGGACGATCAGTACAACGGATTAGACAATCATGGAGGAATTCTGGATAATAATTCAGATCAGAGAACTCCTTCCGTCAGCACGAATCACTCCGGCTATCCGACTCAGACCAAAAGTTCAGCCTCGTCCATACATAGTTCAACTCCAGGTTCCACTCTATCCTCACCGCTTGCACCATATTCAGGCTCCCGTAAACGATCAAGGACTTTTACAGCGAATCATGCAGGTACAGATCACTCGGACCGTAAGCGATTCAGTGCCACTGCCAGTCCATCAGTTACCAGCCCCGGCACACCTTCGTCTCTTGATTCTCTCGAGGAGGCCGAAAGAAGCTTTGAGCAACAGCACGGGAATAGTACATTATTCCTACGAAAGGGCTCTGATACTAGGGTTCAAAGAACTTTGGACGGGCAACAGGCTGGGAGAAGAACGCAACACCAGCAGGCAATGCAACCCCAAACGGTTTCGCAGACACTCTACCAGACGCCGAGTTTTGGGCTTCCAGCACCACCTCAGAGACAACTACCCACAAGACCTCATATTCCGCAACAAAGTAACCCCTCCGCGTTTCCTTATGCTGCGTATTCAAGCAACGCTCTATCATTCACAAATTTCAACTCCAGTTACCCATCTAACAGTTGCTTTCATCCGGCTACAGCGACATCCAACTATGGGCCTACCTTTACAAATCATGACGCATGGCTTGCTCCAACCAGATATCAGATAAATAGTAGCCAAAATTCACGGTTCGGAGGGCTAGGCTATCAGGGGATTCTTGAAGAAAACTCAAGTTCTAGAGGAATTGGCCGCCCAACTCTTCCTCCCCCACCACCACCTCCTCCTCCTCCTCCTCCTCCACCACCACAACCGGAGAACTATATAGATTTAACGGAAGATAGCCCGGCATATCCCAATGGTATCTATCGGGACATGTCCCGAAACACTACGCAATGGCATCCTCCGCTTGCAGAACCACCTCAGGCCTTACAAGTGAACAACATGCCAGGGAGCTTTCCTATAGATCCTTTCGATGAGCTTGACCTAGCATACACAGCGCAGCAGACCAATAATGGACCTACATATGGGCAATATGCTCCCATGACTGGTTTTAGTCGCGATAATGGAGCCCAAAGTATCGGCAATGCGTATCAGGCTGACCAAGGCCAATCTAGCAACATGCAAGATTTTGATTTTGAGACAATGTTCAACGATACAATAAATGATGAGCAGCTGATGGCTCTCCTAAATATGCCAAACCCTATTGGTACAACGGGTTTTGCTCTTGGGCCTCTTCCCTCTCTTGCTGCCCCACCAGGTTATCCAGTGAGCTATGGCATAGGGAGTATATCCTCGCGAATTAATAAGCTAGAGCAACCACGGGATCTATCCGAGCCAGCAAGAACACCTGAAGAACTCAAAAAGCTGCTAGAGAATATTCGGCCGGACGAAGACATCCCTCCTGAACAACGTGAAGAAACACCAAAGGGAATGAATACCCAATTGATGGAACACCAAAAACTTGGCTTAACATGGCTCAAAAAGATGGAGGAGGGGTCCAACAAAGGGGGAATACTTGCGGATGATATGGGCTTAGGAAAGACTGTGCAAGCTCTAGCTCTTATCCTAGATCGACCGTCTGAAGATCCCATGCGCAAAACAACCCTCATCATCGCCCCAGTCGCGCTGATGAGGCAATGGGAACGTGAAATACACAATAAAGTAAAAGAGCGCTACGCCCTCAATGTGCATGTCTATCATGGTAACGGCAAAAAACACGACTTCAGTAAGCTGCGTACTTATGATGTTGTTCTAACAACATTCGGCACTCTTGGACAGGAGATGAAAAAGAAGAGGGAGTGGGGAGTGGCCCTTGCTGCCAACCCCGACCGTGTACCCACCAAAAGAGAAAAACTTGCGCTCCTCGGCGACGAGTGCAAGTGGTATAGGTCAGTCGTACCCTTACTCCGGAAGTAGCTAAATATACGGACGTACTAACTGCGCACTTCAGGATCATTATCGACGAGGCTCAATGTATCAAGAACAAGGCCACGCTAAATGCACAAGCTGCTTGTGAATTACAATCGCTCTATCGCTTCTGCATGACAGGAACTCCGATGATGAACACCATTGACGACCTATACTCCCTCATTCATTTCTTACGCATTCGACCATACAACGATCAACAACAGTTCAATGTTGTGAGTTGGACTCTATAACCCTTTTTTTTAAGTTTACTAACGCCAGTAATAGCACTTCGGAAGGCCACTAAAGTCATCTAACCGTGGAGAGAATAAAGCTGCGATGAAGAAACTACAGGTTTTGTTAAAGGCAATTCTCCTTCGCCGTACCAAAGACTCTCTCATTGATGGTCGACCAATAATCACCATCCCTCCGAAGCACGTGGAGAAGCAGCACGTAATCTTTAGCGAAGACGAAGAAACCCTTTATCGCGGGCTGGAGACTAAGTCACAGATCACTTTCAATCGCTATCTTAGGCAAGGAACCGTTGGGAGGAATTATGGCAACGTCCTCGTTCTCCTCCTTCGGCTTCGCCAGGCTTGCTGTCATCCGCACTTGATCAACGACCTAAGCGTAGATGCGACGGCGCAGGATTTGTCCGAGGATATTATGATGGCTCTAGCTTCTCAGCTTAGCGAGGATGTTGTAGCGCGTCTCAAAGAACAAGAAGGCTTTGAATGCCCCATATGTTACGACGGAGTGGAGAACCCAACCATCTTCATCCCCTGTGGTCACAATACTTGCGGGGAATGTTTCGCAAAGATTACCGATCCTTCGCGAGCTATCGCTGCTGGTGACGAGTCCAGTACTCCAAAATGCCCGCAGTGTCGGGAGAAAGTAGAACCTAAGAAGGTGACCAACTACAAACACTTTAAGAAGGTTCATATGCCTGGGAAACTTTCAGACCAAGAGCGTAAGGAAATGGAGAACGTGTCTGACGACGGCTCGGACACGGACGATTATGATTCAGAGGACTCGGACGAAGACGAGACGTTGAACGGATTCATCGTTCCGGATGAGCTGAGTGACAGCGACGGTTTTGAGCCAGCTCAAGACATAAAGCCCAAAATGAAGAGCAAACGTAAAGGCAAGGGAAAGGAGAAGGCGCCCAAGAAAACCCTAGCACAACTTAAGAAAGAATCCCTTCGCAACCGAGCCGCCAAAAATCACTATCTCCGTCGCCTGCGGCGAAACTGGCAAACAAGCGCCAAGATTGAGAAAACCATGCAAATCCTCCGCGAGATCCAGGAGAACGACTCTACAGAAAAAACCATTATTTTCAGCCAATTTACTTCGCTGCTTGATCTCCTTGAGGTTCCCCTTTCCAACGAAAAGTGGAACTATGAGCGCTACGACGGTAGCATGAAAGCCAATGATCGTGCTGATGCCGTCAGTGACTTCATGGAGAAGCCCGAATGCAAGGTCATGCTTATTTCGCTCAAGGCAGGGAACGCAGGGCTGAACCTAAACAAGGCTTCTCAAGTCATCATCCTCGATCCGTTTTGGAACCCTTTCGTAGAGGACCAGGCTATCGATCGCGCCCACCGCATCATGCAGCAGCGCCGTGTTCATGTCCATCGCATTTTGATTGAAAATACCGTCGAAGATCGCATCATTGCACTGCAAGAGAAGAAGCGCGAGCTCATTTCTACTGCTCTAGATGAGAATGCAGGACGCTCCATTTCTAGGCTCGGTGAACGAGAGCTAGCTTTCTTATTTGTAAGTCAATTCAACCGCATTAGTCAATGCGTTCCTACTGACCATCCAAACACAGGGCGTCAGGAGCAGCTTCTAGTCGCTCAAGGCGAAGATGCTTAAGTGCTTTGCTGTTTGAGCTATCTTTGTGAGATGTCTCTTTTTCGGTCCAGCTGAGCCGAAGAATTCCTCCCTTCGTGTAGATGCATTAGTTATATTTCGGGGCGGTTCTCCCCCACAGAGGCATATGTACTGCCTCATTTGTCCGCATTCTAGCATACGCAGCATCAGCACTCCATATGGAATGCCTTTTTAGCCCTACATGGCTTACAATTAGATCCCCTTCCCACACCGTTCACAGACGATTTGCGGGTTTCCATACCTACACAAGTATTTTTCCGATATAACATTTAGTATATTTTTCCTCGGAATCGGCGTGTCGGCGTTTCTGGGATGGGCTTTTAGGTTATATGGTACGGGCTGCTTCTAGGTTTATAGCAGCGGGAACATGATACCCCTGGACTTTCGCGGTCTAGTATATGGGCGGGTGTTGTCTATAAATGGCGTTGAGGTAACGGTGGAGTTTGTATCCACTTACACGTGCGTACGTGTATTATGTGCTTAACGGATTGAAAAATAGTGGGCGAAGTCTTTTGATGGCGTTAAAATTCTACAGCGGGCACTATCTTGGCAACAGAGTGTACGGAATAATGACTCCTTCAAGCTAGGCTTTACTATGAGGCTTTGGTGTTTTGTTGGTGACTCTAATCAAGCCAAACAATCTGTGCTATGGAAGCCTCTATTCATCCTGCCACTCACTACTGTCAAACACTTTTACCCGCCTTTCATTATATGAGTATTGAGCTGAACTAAGACAAACGAACGAACGACAAATTGAAAAATGGTTCTGTGGTATGAAATGCGCAGTCGCTAAAAGCGCCAGACAGCCCAACCTCAATAATCAGCATCCTCAAAACAGCCCCCTTTAGTCATTGTTCTTCCCATCCAATATGTCCTACTTCAGACGCTCACTTTAGAGTTCTGCCTTAGGCTGCAAAGAGAGGTTAGGAGCGGAAGCCCACCGCTCAGCGTCAGCCCCATAAATATTTTTTAAATGCCATTGCACGCCACTACTTTTCTCGGCAAGGACAAAATATGAGGCCACGAGTCTTGCGATGGTAATAACATGTATGTCCATGATTGATATTCTTCCTTTTTCGCTTGCCATTTCCAGCTGCCAATTCGTTGTGACGCCGGTGCTTCCACGCATCACGTCTTCTCAAGTTCTCCGCCGTTCGGAGGATATTCATCCATTATCTCCTCACCCGAAGCCAATATATTGACCGAGCCCATCTAGTAGCATATATCAGCTATGGGCCCTTTTTCGAGAATCCTCTCCTTTCAAAACCTACGGCGCTCGATATGCCAAGTTGTAAACGTCGAGAAAATCGCTATGAGCCTCGGGCCAATTGTATTAGCTCAAAAACTTGACAGTATAATAGACGCGCTTAGTCCAGGGGCGGAGGGATAACTCATTCTTCATATACATCCTTTGCAATGGTGTTGAACCTCGGTCAAGATCTAGTCTAC
>KV749929.1:3821-58445 GCA_001692915.1 Glonium stellatum
AACAAGTAGGCTGAAAGGGAGACACCACATCAAAGTCCCTCTAGTTTAGACCATAATACTTTTCCGGAGGATCGGTTTCAGTAGCCAGGTAATGAGTTCTCGTAGTGACCTTTAAGGTGTAGGTTTCTTAGACCCTCTCCGAGTCTGCATCGGATGCAGCTCTCCAGAACGGTCTGTGAAAGGCGAATATGGGGCAGCAATCACATGTGCTGGAGCCCGTGTGCCACCCATATCTCGCGCCGGCTCACCTGGGCTTGGCCGCTGCCTCTGTTCTTCGTGTAGCTTATCCAACGGCTCGCCTGCGACATGATACTTGGCCCAGTTAACGGGCGGGCACCGGAAAATGTTCTGCGGCGTGGGCATAGGAGGGAACTTTGACGAGGCGCGGTCAGGCGAAGGAGAGCGCGATGTGTCTGCAGAGTCTCTCCGGTCCTGGTCGTTGCGTGACCCATAGTCGGTCTCCATAGTATCAGGCAGGGAATCAGCCAGTGTCGGGGCCAGTATATCTGAATTCGAGTTGACCGACCGCAGTCGTCCAGCTTGCATCTCCCGTATGAAAGCCTCTGGCTCGGCTACGGCCGCCATCTTTAACCGCTCCAAGGTCTGGATGTCGCGCTTACTCTTCTCCCGCTGCATCTGAAGTAGGGATATGGCTGACCGCATGGCTATCGCGTCAGGGTTGTCGCTCTCAGATATCGGGATCGGAGTAGGTTGTGGCATGAAGGATGTTGCCGAGGGAGGCACAACATGTTCAGCGGGATCTGTTGGGGCAAGCTGGGCGAGTGTCGCGACCGGCGTTATGGGTGAAACAGGCGGTCTTGGTGGTGAGCTGGGTCTAGAATAGTCCTGGAGATCGAAGTTGTATGCTGTCGGACGCGTTGTGGGGGTTGGCGCTGTCGGAGAGGATGAAGTGGCATCGTTAGTCGGAGATGGTAGGGTGAGGGCAGGCATGGTGGAGAGTGGCGGAGATCAGGGCCAGCGAGCGGTCAAGGTGTGGAAGATGAACTAGGGCTTAGCGTCCTTCGTCGATGAAGCCGCCGAGCCAAGCGTTGTAGGGAGGAGGTCGGCGAAGTGGGATACGACGAGATTTGCCATGCGATTCTGGACTCTCTACTACCTACAGCCAATTTCTCCTTTGCGCCAGCGATGCGCCCGCGTCCTGCCAACCGCAGCGGGAATGCTCGTAGCGAGGACGATGTCACGACCGTCCAGGTAGCCAGCCGTAGGCGACGAGATGCTTGCGCAGACGCTCCCCGCAACTGAGTGCGCGCAGGCACACAAAGCATCTAGAAAAGTTCTGTACAGGTTCAGCTCTCTGAATGCAGCCAGGCTCGGGCGGGTTGAGGCGGATTGAGGCAGATTCAAGCAGGATCCAGCAGGACCCAGCAGGATCCAGCAGGTTCAAGCAGGCTCAAGCAGGCTGCCGCTCTGTCAAAACGGCCTCGCCCAAACGTACGAGTGCCGCTTTTGGGTGGGGAGATGAGCGCCGCGTGGGCTGTTTTAAAGGCTCGGAGCGCGAGCAACGCCCAGGCTTGTCCCGCCCTTCCCAAGCTTCTCCCGTCGAAGGCGTTAAATTTCGCATCAGCACGAACAGGGAGTGGGCGAGATACGAGGCAGAAGCAGGGCATCAATCGGAAACACGCACGACACGCTGCCCGTCAGGACGGGCGTCTGGCGGATCTTCGCCGCACGCATCACCTTACCAGCCCAGGGCCATGGCGAAGGGGTCCCTGATCGCCATGGGCCGTGGACGCGCCGTTGCTCTCTGTCATGGTGTGTACCTGCTTGACGGTTGGGCAAGAAAAACGACGATTGGAGAGGGTGGGTTGGCTCGATATGGCGGGCTACGGGCGACGCCATTGGGCGGCTGGCAGGGTATTGAATTGTGCTAATTCTCGACTTCTGCTTGGTTCGTCTGCATGCCGCTTGTTCGCGTGTCGACTAAAAAAGAAATCTCGATCTAGTACGGGCGGCCTGAGCGCTCGAGGCAAAGGCAGTGCATGGAAGGCAGGGGAAGGCGAACCACGTCAGGCGTTGCTGGCTGGGTCAGATAGGCCAGATAGGCCATACAACACCTAAAGAGGTAGCAGAGGCCAGTAGTATAATGCCCGCAAGAGCCTCATCCACACCGATCTGCGATTGCCATCTACTGCCAAAGCAACTTGGACCGAAAGCACCGCTCGCCCAACGCCTGGTCGGCTCCGCAACCGCAGCCTTGCATCGCGTCTTGACCTGTTAAGTCTCCGTCCCCTCAGTCTAGGAGTGCCTCCGAGCTCGTGGCTTGCTACCCGCCCAGCTGGACAAGCCTTCTCCACTTGCCCATCCTGAACAAGATCACCGACCGCGCCGAGAGCGCCAGATAGAATCTCAGCCATGATATCCGTGGAGCGCAGGGGTTTGCTGCTGGGGCATGGCGGGCATATATCAGCCTGGGCGCTGCGTCGGCTGCGCGCGAGAAACATTTCATACATCCAGACATCCAGACAGCCAGACAGCCAGACAGCCAGGCGGACAGCCAGATAGACGGACAGACGGACAGCCAGGCGCACCTCGGATGATAGACGATCGCTGGCGCTGCAAGCATCACCAGCATACGACGACGCAGCCATCCCCCGCAAGAACCGCAGGCATAAGCCGAACGAGACACTGACGGTCCAGATTGGGTGTCTTCCTTGCCTTCCCTGTGCCGCAGCGATCGCCGGACGACTCACCACCGTTTGATTTATGGCCTAGCACGCGTTTGGTATGGTATATCGAAGCCCGACATACAGCTACCAACCGCCTTTCCAACCGCCTACCAACCTCATTTTTTTATTTAGCACATTGCCCATTCGTTACGGGGAATTACCAAATCCCGCGCGCCGGCAAGCATACGGCACGGCCGGCGGGCCGTTAGCGGTTCTATTACCAGCTCGCGCATCTGAAAGCTGTTGGCACCCCGTGCCCGAGCCGCTGTTGGCTCTGCTGTTAATACGCCAATTCTCCGGCCCAAAGTCACTGCAAGCCGTATCCTGGGCCTCATTTCTCACCGTCTGTTTTGCCATGTAAACCTGCGCGGGGTTTTACTCCTAGATTCAACCTCCGCTCTTACCCATTCCCACCGCCCGGCCATCGACAACACCTTGCGCCCGTCGTTCGTTCACCACCCGAACCTCCAAACACCTGATGCAGTTAGTGCCGGTGGCTTGGATAACGTCCTAGAGCTTTACCAGTAAGAGTAACAGTCGTTCATCCAACATGACGCTAGCTGATCATACCATCCCGTAGTCGATGAAAGATCATCCGCGTTGTCTCAGATATTTATCATGTCGCCACCAGAGCCAAATGCTGCCATTCCTCCTCGAATTCCTAAACTTGCAGTCAGGGCTCGTGCGCTGGTTGATCAGGATTCGATATCAACCTCCTCAAGCGCGGAGCCAAAAAAGAGCGAGGATGGTACTGTAGCATCTTCCAGTAAAACGCTGGATGCCATCTCTTTAATAAGTGCTCCCTCAACTTCAAGTGATCCACCAACCATTCCGGACCGTCGAAGCTCGGTTTCCCAGACTTCGACGCAAGATGCAAGCCGTGGAACACCGACGAAAGGCCAGAAAAAGAAAAAAGGTAATTCCATGTTCGGCTTCCTTACGCTCAAAGAGCCGTCGCAGTCCGCACTTGAACATTTTGCAGAGCACCAACGGAAACAAGCTGCCGAGAAAGGCGGAAACATGGGTGCAGTGGGAATACCTGGGGTTTCTATGCAGAAGCTCCCACCAACCGTGCCAAAAGTCAACTCGAAATGGGATGGGATTCCCGAGTCGCTGAAAGCGAAAGAGGCGGCGCAGAAGAAACGAGAAAGTTTCTTGAACTCAGAAAAACCAAAATTAAAATCTATCGGTAGTCCAGACGGTTCGGTTGTCACCTTCGAATCATCCGGGAGTCGGAATCCCCCGAACTCAATTGCATCGTCGTCCGACCTGTCATCGCGCTCAGCAAGACGCCCATCGCACAGCACAAGCACATCCAGTGAAGGGGGTCAGCCCAAGGGCAAGTCTAAACGCTTTATATCTCCACCGGCATTTGACCCATCAGCTGCCGGCCTCAAGACCCGAACCTCGCTCAAATCGCCATCAATGACATCTTTGCCAGAAATATCTTACTTTTTTCCAGATGAGCCAGGAGCATCAACTACTAATACAGAGGCTAAACCCTCAGGGGTTTCGCCGCCGGCATCCTCTGATTTGCTGCAAAGACCTTCTAACCCAAAGGACGCTAAACGAGCTCCTAGGCCAACCTCGCTTCAGATGTCCGACAATTTGGACGACATTGCATGGGCTAGGTCGCCTACGCTCGTTGAGTTCCAAACAGGACACGACGGAGTTGATACACAAGCCGTGCTGAAACGAATCTCGAACGTGCACCAAGGGTTCCTAGCTGGAGAAGCGCAAGAGATGCGATTGCCTGGTGAAGAGGAAGAAAAGGAAGAAGACGAAGTAAGTGAGCTAGAGGTAGACCAACAAGGGACGATTAGCATAACGTCACGTACCCGACCAACCTCTTATGGCGGCCACCCGGTCACTCCGACCACCACCAACTTCAGTCGCCCACTCTCATACCATCCATCCATCGAGCCTTTGACCTCGCCCCTTTCACCTACCACCGTTTCTACCCTCCATTCCACGTCTCTTAAAACTCCCACTATCCCTGAAGCCCCTGCAACTGATTGCGCAACGAGTAATGTCTCGCCTACTCGCAGAAATATGCACTTGCGCAATGTATCTACGGATGACACGATTTCCATCGCGGGATCCGTCGCTACCTCCGTTGCGCCGTCCGAAATGTCTGCGCAGTGGTTTCGCTCTCCTCGCGAGCGGCTCGGACTTGGTGGACGCATCAAGAAAAACGATACTCTACCTTGGGAAAATGACAACGACGGCGACGAACTCGGCTCCTCGCAGGGTAAAAAGAAGAAAGGAAGACTTTCGATGTTTGTTAAAGGAGCTAGCTGAAACTCGATGGCGATTTTAACCTAGCTCCTGTATACATTAATATTTTTAAAAGCTTTTACGATAGAATATGAAGTACTTACGTCGCCTCAGCCCCCATTTCACGAGTTTACGGGACATGTAGTAGCTAGCAGGGCGCTCAGGGAGGCTCGTTGGCTAGATAGGGGAATAACGGAAACTGGAAATCTAGCTGGATCATTGGTATATGGCATTTCTTGGATGTCCGGATTACGGTCCCACAGGAGGAACTCGACGATAGAGAGGGTATATACTTGCCACCACCTGTTTTTATTTTGCCCAGGTCAGTTTTTGACATACGGATACCCCTTCATGCAACAAGCAGCGAATAAAGCTTTGAGGATTTGTTTGCTGTATTTTAATCTTTAATAGCTGCGCTCTTAACAACTGAGAGCTAGTTAGCTATAGACAGGCGGTAATAAACTAATGGGATCTGGTCCTAATGTCGATATTTATATGCTTTACACCGAAGAGCTCATTTAATGCAAATGCCACTGAGATAACGAAGCTTTCCTGAAGGCACGGAGAAATACTAATCGAATACGCACCAAATAAAGCAATCACAACCCGTATATACACAGTATACTAACGCCAGGCTGAAATTTGCAATGAAGCCAGTTCAATTGAATCCGATTCAACGCCAGAATGCAAGCAAAGCACCCATCCTTGACTGATGCCAAAACATAACCGAGAGAAACGCCACGTCTCCTCTGCGTTATCTCCACGCGTCTCTTGGCAATAGGGTGAGTCGAGACCGAACAACCGCATCCTTCGTGGTTCCACAGGGCCGATGGTCAACCGGACGTTACACTACGAGGAAAATTGGCGGAGTGCCGCCTACCGGGAGAGGTATCACGAGTCCACGCTTTAGACCATTAGGTCACCACAGAAAAAGTCCTGCGCGCCGCGTACCACCTTGTGACCACAGCCTTCAATGTTCCCCCCTTCCCGGTAGTGGTTTCTAGGACACCCTATGCCCCAAGTGCTCCCCCCGCCGGCCCAGACAATCCAGACACCATGCATCTCCTTCCTCCCCAACCTCTTTGCAGCAACTGCTGCATAGCTGCCTGCCACAACCCCCCAAACAAGACCTTGTACAGATCTGACACGCTCGCTCCTCGCACTGCTGGCAATCCTTGTAGCCCTCCAGATCTCTTTGCCTTGTGGGAGATTTGTGGCAGACGTGGCACGGTCGCAAGTCCGGCGTAGGGTGCTTTGTGCCGCCCGAAAAATTGTGGGTTTGAGTGGAATGAGTCGTTGAAGGCTGGGTGGCGTTATTATTCGAAGGAGTGAGAGCGCTCAACCGAGAGAGTTTACACGGATGTAACCGTCGGCGGTGTTTAGATGGCGGCAGGTCGTCCACTACAGGAAGAGGCAGAGTTGTGCTGTCCAAAGCAGAGGAGGATATGTCAAATCGCATGTCGTCGTACATATATCGATCAAGAGGCAGTGAGGGTAGACGCGCGGTGTGGATATTGAAAAGATCGTAGTTGGAGTTCGGCACTGGAGATGGTATTAGGGCTCTGTTTCGAAAAGAACTACGCTGCGAGTTAGCCGTTGTTTTAGTACAACGTAGAGGCGAGAGTGCCCATACTTTGAGTGAGCTGACGAGATATTGGCAGAACTGTCGGAGTCGCTTTGTCTTTTTCTTTTGCCTAAGTTGCCATGGCTATGTGACGATATCGCAGGCGGACATTCGGCCATTGCGTCGCAACTCATAAAAGACGGCAGGCGTTTAGAGTGTGGGTATTCCGCCCCAAGGAAGAGTTCTGAGGTTATGTACATAGTGTCTCGGCAGCTGGCTGCGTGAAATAACGCAGCCGGGGTATCTATTTTGTAGGAGAGAATGACGGAAAGAAGGCACGACCGGCGTTCTCAGCATGTAAAGGCGAAGCAGGCCATGGTTTGTTGCGAATTGCAGCAATGTAAGGAGAGGAAGGGGCGGCAGGAGGTTGGACTGCTGGATGGACTCGGCAGCGGAAACATGAATCGAAGTGTTGTTGGTTGACAGGCAATCATTCCCTCCAATCGCCGATTCGCTCGGTAGAGTGACAGCGCCTGCTAGCCCGCCTGCCTACCAGGCAGAGAGACGCTTTTTGCCCCAGCCATGGCCGACACTCTGTTCCCCAACCCAACCTCAAGATTTTGTTAGCTAGTCAAAGGACTGCTTAATGCCGAGGATACTTTCATACAGCCAAGCTTTGCGAATCTCTGTTACTCCATGTCTTCTTAAACGACGTAGTAACGGTCCAGCAGGCTAGAGCTTACCGGATACATGAACCCCCTGGCAAGATCCAAGGAAACTAACCTATGCGCTAAAGGTTGATAAAGGACCATCTATTAGCCCTTGTCGCTTCAAGTCAAGTCTTGGACAAGCGTCCGAGGCGCTTCGAAACCCCTCACATGGAGAGCCTTTAAATTTCTTACGAGTGTCTAAGGCCGTTGACAAGGACGCAAAATGAAGAGAAGAAATAAGAAAGTAGATATCTCAGCGCTTGAGACACGCCTGTGACTAAGTAGCGTGTTTTGCTATAATCATAGTCGTTTGCATGCTCTGCCTTTTCTCCTTCCACTTTTGCTTTTTCTTCCACTTAGAGATCTATGAACTAATATCCACTATTCTTTTAAACTCCAAAACTCTCTCCGGCACCATATCCCTAGATACTCTTTAATATCAAAGAGTGACTATTAAAGTGTCGCTTAATTCACTTGGACTTTTTGCGTCATGTGTGCGCGTCAGCTGTGCTGTACTTTCAAATACATATATTCTTGTAATAGCAACCATTAAGCCTACAGACACTTTGAAAATAACTGAACGGTCGCCCCGGCATCACACTTCTTCCCCTTTCTGTTATCTTCTTCATTCTCGAGTGTTCGCCTTTGTCACGAATACTCAGCATCTCGCCGTTATATTTCGAAATGAAACTAAAATGGCGATGTTGTCAATGCTGGTATCACAACAAGAAAGGTAAAAAATGTACAGGCAAGAAACTTGAAGTCCCTAATACTGAGCAATGGACTAAGTGCCAACACGCTCGTTGCAAGTCATGCAAATGGATCCTTACTAGTAGATTGTCATGGTTCTGATACACCGATAGCGACTCTCTCCGGGTATTCAATGCATTTCCCTCTCGGTTGTGAGGCGTCGGCATGTGCCTTTACTAGAAGGTTATTTCGTGGGTGTTTATGACAAACCCCTATTTGGTTAAATATTCCTAGGATACCGGAGGTTGAAGTTATACCTTGGAGGATTTAGTGGAGAAAGCCTGGGGTGTGGAGTAATAGAATACTGAATCTTAGTGGACGTCAAAGGTGGCTTCTGAAAGCTTCCCAGCCTCCAACATCGTAATTGCTTCGCCATCCATAATGCCATGAACGTGACATTCACCGAGTAGATAATAGAGATCATCCTTTGGTCATAGGAGGAATGGAACTTGCCCACCATAAAGAACGCATACAAGGTCATTCTCCTTCATGCACAACGGTCCAACTCCGAAATAGCCCTTCTTAGTAACGAAGAATTTCCGGCCATGACACACTATCTGTGCTGCTTTCTGAAAGTCTTCCTCGTTACCGTCATCAATAGCCTCAATGGAGGTAAAATATCTCCGTTTTTCTTGCTCAGACTCTGGTAAATCAGGTGTTTCGGGTTTTTCAGAACGGTTTGACCAGTAACGAATGAAATTTTGGTGGTTTTTAAGCCGATACGTCGATACATATTCGTGTTCATCCGAATAAGCATAGGTGCGGCCATCACTAGACAAGGTGCGATGGAAAGCTTCGACAAGAAGTTCTCCAGTAGTATATGCAGTAGAAAAGTCGGTACTGCCATAGCTTTCCCACAGCCTGTTTACCAATGCCCTCTGGGGATCCAAGAAGTCGTTGATATCGATGGGTCCCGAATAGCGCGCAACATGATCAAAGAGTATACCTTCAATCCTTATTACCCCGTCACTCCCTAGGATGGTGACTTTCGGCTCTTTGTTCAATGCAGTTTTGAAATGACCGAACTCTGGCTCACCGAGGACGGTTGATTGGCCCCCCAAATCCCATCGAGGAACCCACGAAGGAAATCCGTTTAATTGATCAAAATCTACGCGCGGCAAATGCTCTACGGCAGATAATAACTCGAGATGGTGCCTTGGTGCTCTGAGGAACGCCTCTGCTAATTCTTGATACACTTCTAAGGTTGATTTGGTGTAATCCGCTTGAGCAATCGTCTTTTCTTGCAAATTCTTCTGGGCACTTAGATGTGCAAGTAATGCAAACACCTTATCCCTTGGACCTGCTGCTTGGTGGTTGCGGGCCTCGTAGATAATCTTTAGGAAGGTGACAGCGTACTCCTTATTGAAGGACTTGTACATTCGTCTGATGGCCGTAAGCGCATCGTGGGGCCGGACAAGCCGTCGGTCAAGCTCTAGAGAAAGCGCTATACGCCAAAAGGAAACTCAATCCATCTCCTCTTTCCCACACATGACTGTTGCCATGGAAGCAAGACCGATTTCTTGCAGTACCCAAACTCTTGAGAACCAAGGACGGCGTATAAGGTCTTGATAGCGGTTCCATTCCGGAGAGGATAGCTGGTGGTTCTCGTCGACAAAGGGGCTCACCGTTGTCAGCCATTTCGACCATTTCTCCCCCTCATCTGTTGGCCAGGTGCCGAAAGCTTCATCGATATTCTTGATCATTTCAAACGCATCATCACGGTCGTTGTCACCTAGCCACATTCGGACCATCTTAGCATTCTCATAGATCCGGCCCATAATTTTTACCTGGTGTCCTCGCTCCTGAATATTCCCTTGATCAAAATGCATACTGTATTGACCCCGGCGAGAGACCTCCTCGGCAAATTCTCGGCTTCTCGACCGTGGATTTTTTAGTGCACGGACGGATCGATGACGTGCAGTAGCCACCGACACGATCCTTACCCAATCCTCCCTTCTTGTCAGACAATAAATATGTCCTACTTGGCTTCGCCAGGAGGACCGGTCTTTTTAAGCCAGTAGGAAGTTCCACACTTCTTCATCGTCAATCCTCTTTTCTTTAATCCTCTCTTCTTCGAACTACCACCATGGCTGAAGCGGAACTTCATGATCCGCGTCGCCGCGGATTACTTCAAGCTTTGAACGATGCTATCCCTGCCTTAGAGACCCTACGACCAACAGCCTGGGCGTGCCTCTGGCTTTGCGATATTGACAAGCTAGTGGACTTCCTAGCCATAGCTCAAATGTCGCCTACTGTTGCAGTAGCCTTTTTAAATGAAACGGAAATTACTGTAAGAATAGTTCCAACATGTAGGATAATAAAGTCCATCTTACCACGTTAGATTGCTAATATTATTTAGGGACTCAACGAAAACGACCAGCATCTACCGCTTCTACTCCACAGAATCCTTCTACTCCACAGAACCCTTCCACTCCACAGAATCCTTCCACTCCACTACAGCAGCGACCCTCAACACAGGGTAGTCGTGGACAAAAGCGAAATAGCAGTGGACAGCTAGTATCTACTCGCAACAAGGCACAGCGAGAACTGGTTAGTCTATTCTAAGTCTTATCTTAATTTGTACTAATAATATCTAGTGCCATCAGAGGGACCAAAGGAAATGTATCCTTACAAAGTCCGGCGAGCCGAATGAAGTCGCGCATATCTACCCATTCTCCATGCGATACGAGGATAACACCATCAGACAGCATGGGCCCTCCTTTTGGGACACCTTACGAGTGTTTTGGTCTAAGGAGCGTGTGGATGCCTGGTATAATGCAATATTCCCTCTTGGCACAGAGGTCTGTCAGAACCTTATATGCCTTGCCCCGCACGCGCATGCATATTGGGAAAGGGCATATTTTGCCCTTAAGCCGATTAAAATATCAGACGATAAGAAACGTCTGGATATACAATTTTTCTGGCTGTTGTTAAATCCATATATTCCAGAAGTTAATATTTTACAAGTTCCGTCATTACTAGCGGACTTAGACCAAGGTCCAAACCTCGTAAAGCTATTCGATTGCGAGACCGATATAAAAATCCATTCTGGATGCGAAATCTCTCTCGGAACTGATGACCCAGTATCACGACCGCTACCTGACTTTAAGCTGTTGGAGATGCAATGGTTTTTACACCGCGTGACAGCAATGAGCGGAGCTGCTGAACCCCAGGACGACTTTCACGATAATGACGATAATAGCGATGACGATGATTCGTTGACTATGAGCTTTCGGGAGAATGACTGAGCCATGGATATAGAGGAAGGGCCGGCTAAGTACTTGGAGACTTCGCAGGAGCGTTTCTTGGAGGAACACTTCCCTGCACAACTCCCAGGAATTCAAGGATTCGGGCATATAGTCACACTCCGTGGTGGAAGAGACCGCCGCGATGGAAAAGATCGCGAAGGAGAAGACCGAGAAGAAGAGTGATATCGTTTCCTGGAGTTCCTTCCACCTAAAGGCCTACCATAAAGAATCCTAATAAGGCTTAGATAGCACTAGCATGGCTACACGTCATAGAATTATTATTGCAATCATTGTATTCATGGGATGAAGGTAGAAAGCGACGTATTGATATATTTCAAATTTAATAGCATAGAGAGTAAATCATCTCGACCCGGCACGCTAAATGCTCAGAATCAAACGCCTCAGAAAACAGAGGTCCTGACCTCAAGTTTCTGCCGTATTTGATTCCGGACCGATCGGGGTGCGTGCGGATAGCATCAGCCCATAAAAGTGAGCTGTTGTTAGAATCTCTTAATCGCTTGAGGACTGCATAGAGGCTGGCTGCTACTCGTATGATCTTCCCGTTACATAGAATCTTTTTTTTAAATGATAAATCCCCCCAGACATAGGATATAGCTTCATACGAGGGACTAGTCTCCATATTCACGGTACGCAGTCGACATGCAAGTGATTGTTTACTATGGCCAGGAAGGACCTCCAATAATTGAATGGGATTCGCTGAGGGAAGGGCTGTGTATTTATAGTTACTCGAGAATTTATATTCGAGCTGAACGCAAAATATTTGAGCTGAACGCAAAATCTTTCTATAGGCCGCCGTACGTTGAGGCGGCTAGCTTCGGTTGAGGGCTGCGCGGTCATTATGAATAAAATACTGGCATCGAATATTACAGATATGGGGAACATTAAAATAAAATCAGTTGTCAGGGGAAATGCATTTTGAGATTCCGGGTCAAAATGCAGAATTCAGGCATAGAAAGCGTTGATAAATAAGTCGTGTGGGGCTGGGCACTTTCTTTCCGCCATACTCAGCTCCCACTAGTGTTGCGCTATGACTTATATGGGGTGTTCTCGTGTGAATAGCAGGGGATACTTAAGCTCCGCCACCCCCCTTCCCTTTTTGCTACAGCCACAATACCACATTAATGTTCAGGCCTTGCCGATGACGTACTCTCGTGGTTTTATTTGAAACTACCCTGCAGTATCTTTGACGTGTAGCTTGCATAAATGTTCTTTCAACCACAGAGTTTTATTTGTCAGCTTCAGGTCCTGTGGCTCAATGTCTGTTCATGTTCAATCCTTCAAGTGTTCAAGTAAGGCAATCTATGCGTCGGCCACGGCAACACTTTGATTGAAAAATCTTCAACCCCCCTATCATGTCAGCCGCGGAGTCAAAGGTCGAAAAACGCTCTCGGGTATGCGGTTCAAAAGTGAAAACAGGCTGCATAACGTGCAAGTATGTGAAACCTGCTCTACAATCTGTTTAATATCGAATTTAGACGTGTAGAGACCTAAGCTTTCCTATCCCGTTTAATTGCCTACATGGGTATTCTCACTATATTTCAACGTTGGCTAAGTGTTATTCATGCTAATGTATGTTAAAAGGATCCGACGCGTTAAATGCGGCGAAGAAAAGCCACACTGCTTGAGGTATGAGTAGCAGGACGTTCCAAAGCAGTATTGAGTACTAATCCTGTAGGTGCACAAGCACTGGCAGAAAGTGCGATGGCTATCCAAGCCAAGCTGTTACTAGGACCCATACTCAAAGCTTAATCAGCCTACCAAGATCTGATAGTTCTCTACACTGCCTAGCTGGAAATGCAACAGAGGCTCGTTATCTTGAGTTCTATTTCCACCGGATTGGTCCCAAGCTCTCTGGGTTTCTTGACTCAGACCTTTGGTTAAGGCTCGTTCTTCAGTTTGCCTTTGCCGAGCCAGCCATCAGACACGCTACGATGGCTATCAGCTACTTGTATGAAAAAGAGATCGACGACCAATGCCCAGGACATCCTATGCTTCATTCCGGCACAGACGAGAGTTTTTTCCTGCAGCAATATAACAAGGCTATTAATAACCTTGTTATCCGTATGAATGATAAGCCAGGCTCTCTTGTGATTTCTTTAGTTACCTGTATGTTGTTCATATGCCTAGAGTGTCTACGCAGAAAAGACTGCAGCGCCGCCCTTTTTCATCTGAATAGCGGAGTCAATATTCTCGCTGGGCTTCGAAATAAAAGACAACTTGGACCGCCTTCGGCATCTTTGCTTCACACCACTTCTGATCGTTCATCACGTGGTGCAGGGGACAATACCATGGGGTTTTTGGAAGAAAACCTAGTACCTGTTTTTGCACGTTTTAGTATCACAGCTTTTCTATTCGGCCAAGATGCTTCGCCACTTTATCTTTTGGAATCAATGATCCTGGCCAATCCACCTTCGTCATTCGCTAGTGTTCAAGAAGCGCGGCTGTCTCTGGTAGACTTAATGAATCTATCATTAATGTTTGTAAAACTCTCCACCCAAAAGAAGCACGGCAATGGAATGACCCAGGACGACATGGTCCGCTTCTTCCAGCTCAAAGAATGCATGGTCAGGTGGCTTCAAGCATTTGAAAATGTCGAGCAGAGTAACCCCTCCGCTCAAAGCGAGAGAAAAGCATTTGCTCTGTTGCGGATGCTTCATACCACCACTTGGATCTGGCTCTTGTCATGTATATTCCCGACAGAGGCTCCTTATGATGAATACCTTAATGGGTTTCATCAGATTATCTCACTCGCTGAAGTTGTTATGGGTTTTTCAGAATGCCAAGCAGTACCGAAGGCTCAAAACGATTTTTCTTTCGAGATGGAAGTTGTTGCGCCATTATACTTTACTGCGGTCAGATGTCGTGATCCCCTTACTCGACGGAAAGCCATTGCGCTTTTAGCCCGGTATCCTAGACGCGAAGCGTTGTGGGAAGCTGGTCGATGTGTTACCGTTGCTAAGCGTATCATGGCTCTGGAGGAATCGGGGCTTCAAGGCATGGTTGGGAGAAGCTGGCCTCCAGAACGGTTTCGCATTCACGATGCGGTATTTGGAGCAAACGACTCTGTATTTCATGTTGCATTCTTTTCACTGCCAAATGGGCCGGGCACTCCGAGATACGTTTGGCAAGAATATCTTTGTACGTAACTATCATTAAGTTGATTGCCCCAAGTTCACATTCGATGTAATATGGGCTTATTTGGAGTGCTAATTGAATGCTTTTTGGGGCTTATAAGTCTTGGTTTTCGAGCTACATTGATGTGTACTTTTAACTGCCGATTAGTTCCTGCTTAAGTCTCTGGAGTATTCACTAATTCCGAGCTCGATTAATTTAGCTTGGCTCTACAGAAACATTCCCGATAGTAAAGATGTTTTCACAATACTACACTACTATCATGCTTGGGGTAAATAAAGCAGAACTTGGAGTTACGAGAGCAATGCCAAATGTGCTTTCTTGTGATTGGTTGGTTCATTTGAATCACGTGGAGTGGTTCGGCGGTATCTATCTGCGAGTACCTGCCACTCAGCCACCCTGCTACCGTAGCACCAGAATCTTCGTCAGTAACGGTCCTTGACCCATAGGCTCATAGTCCCATGTTGGTTGTCGTCAACCCATAGGATACGAGAGGCTGTGCACCTGGGCACACAAGCCCTCCACGTGACCTTTACGAGCGAGCCAATTTTGACCCTCGTTCCTGCTATTCGAATCTACAATAGGGGGCTTAGCGTGTAAACTTTTGCTTGCCTTTATGATATTTTGTGAGAACAGCTAGACTTTTACGGCTGCCCGGTCCACCGCGGCTGAAAACCGCTGTTCAACCGATTGGGCTTTGATCATCTCATTTCCTTTGCCGGAGGCATCGATTCCTTGTAATTGATGATGGTGTGTCCATCCCGTGCAAGTACTTAAGAAGCGGCTCCTCCCCTGTAGATATTAGTCGTAGAGGAGAGTAGCATATTCATTGCATATACATGTTAATCCAAATTTTACTCATTCTTCGCTCTTTTCTTTTACATCTTCAACGTGTTTGCTTATTGGTGTTTTAAGCACTGCGAGCTACATTAATAACGTGGCTACCATGGTCTCTTGGACGCGTGTCTCCCGGCGTTCTCAGCCTGGGAATGCAATCTTTCTCCCCTTCCTTCTCTTCTGCTCACTATTCCGGCTATCTGTTGCTTTCGAAAACTGTCCGCTGTTGGGACCGGTTTTTCCACCACCTTCAAATATTAGTTTCGGTCTGCAGGCCGCCTTCTCGAACCTTACCGAAGTTTTGGATCAGGCAATTGCCTCAGGGAACAGTACCCATGGCCTAGTAAACAACAAAACATCTTACTCCGTACAGTTTTTCTCGGTGAACGAGAAGAATCCACTCTTTGAATACTATTATACTACTCCTTCCTCATATGGGGTTCAAAAAGTGGACGGTGATTCCGTGTATCGGATCGGGAGCATCTCAAAGTTGCTTACGGTGTATACGCTTCTCGTAGAGATTGGCGATAAATATTGGGATCGGGCCGTTACGGATTTTATCCCTGAGCTACGGGCTCTTGTTCCGAAGAGTCGATCCGACCCGATTGCTTTCAATGCGTGGGATGAGATTACGCTCGGGTCGCTCGCGGGGCAGGTTGCAGGTGTTACTCGAGATCGTGAGTGTTTCCTTCTGTCTAGCCAAGTGTTACCCGGGGGTTGCTTGGTAGTCCACATAAAAGTACTCCAAGGAGCAGGCCGAAAGCTGAAAGACCCTGTTGCCTGGCCCATAATTCCTCGTAGTGTACCATTTTTTGAAGGCAAAAGAGCTGACCGCTGGTATATATAGTGACAACTAGTGGTGGACTGTACAAAGAGTTATCTGCACAAAACCCCACTCAATATGGCCTCCCCTTGCTTGACTCTTCAGAACTTCCGCCCTGTTTGCTTAATACAACGACCATGTGTAACAGAACAGGTAAGAAGCCCTAGCACTGGGTAGGTGTATTACGAGTTAACTAGTTTTTGCAGGATTTTTCGAAGCGGTGAGTACTCGACAACCAACTTACGCCCCAAATACAACCCCAATATACAGCAACACTGCTTTCCAAATCCTTGCATATGCTTTGGAGAGTATTGTCGGGCAACCATTTGAGGAGCTGTTAGAACGAAGCCTCTTGGGCCCATTAAATCTGACGGGGACAAGCTACACAACACCTAATGCCGACCGCGGAGCAATTCCTACTGATCCCTCGGCAAGTTCCTGGAATTATCAGATGGGAGAATCCACACCGTAAGTCTGATTTACTTCTTTGACTACAAAAGAAGTGTCTCCGGGCTAACAAAACGCAGTATGGGTGGGATCTATTCAACGGCAAATGACCTTTCCACTCTTGGTCGCTCCATCCTATCTTACGCTCTACTTTCACCCAACACTACCCGAGGATGGATGAAACCGACTACTCACACGGCATCCCTTACCGGATCTGTGGGTCGTCCTTGGGAAATCTATCGTCTTGCCCTCCCCCAACCCGATAACCGCGTTACGGACATTTACACCAAGAGCGGTTCACTCGGCGTGTACACTTCTTTTCTAGCCATGCTTCCGGACTACGGGATTGGCTTTGTAACGCTTGCCGCCGGGCAAGGGAGTTATACTGCTATAAACGGGCTGATTGCTGATATAGTTCTTCCAGAGCTTGAGGCTGTTGCTAGAAACGAAGCCGAAAGTGTTTATGCGGCAACTTATACTGCAACCAATGGCCTAAATTCGAGCATAACGCTCACCACGGACCCCTCAAAGCCGGGTCTTGGTGTCTCATCTTGGATCAGTAATGGCACCGATTTCCTTGCTGTCATCGCAGCGCTGCAACTCGTCAGCAAGGACGAGTCAAGCATCCGAATATATCCGACAGACCTCGAGTCTACGAGTAATAGCAATGCTAGCGGCAGGAAGATTGCGTTTAGAGGCGTAGTAGAGGTGACTTCTAGTTTCCAGGACCATGGGGTTTTCTCTTCGTGTGGATCGTGGTTCGACGTGGATGGAAACACGTGGGGGAATTATCCCATGGACGAGTTGATCTTTTCATTGAGTGATGACGGGACAAAGGCCATCACCGTTACGCTGAAGTTTTTGAAGGTGAATTTGGAGAGGATTTGATGAGAGTAGGTTCTGCGTGCGAAAGAGTCTCAGGCACCTTGGACTATAATTAAACGCGTTTGCTACAAAAGCTGATATGCCTCTTGTTACTGGGCTAGATTTGAGTTGAAAGCGATCCGTTAAGCATGCTTTTGCTGCATATATCCACTCATTCGATAATTTTATAATTTTAGGCTTTTAATACCTCAAGAATGATAACGCGCGAGAATTAGAGAATCATCGTCGATAAGCTGGCGCATGATTAAGTAGTCATCATTTCTGTAGCGCCGACCTCATTAGAGCGTATGCTAGCTATATATCTCGGCCTTTCGGCTGCAAAGCATGAAAGTCATCGGGCGAAGGTCGTACTGAAACTGACCCTAGGTTAGTAATTGGGAATAACCTGATATATATTAGCAGCATATAATGCCACTGGAGATTGAACGGTATGTTAGCAGGAATAGGGGATCTGTGGTGCCACAAGCAATTTATCCGTTCAAGACCATCCATGCTAACGGACTTATGGCGGCAGTATCTTCGCATAGCCATGGCAGAAGATCAGACGCTGGTAAAATAACAGGTGTCTTTTCTTTTCTAGAATCATCTCCGAACCCCCTTGTACGGGTACATGCTGAGGCTGAAGAGGCGGGGCGGCACGAACTCACCAATCACGGCTTGACGCCTCTGCAGTCCGCCTTCGCTTTTGGAGCTTGCTCTTCGACCACCTCAGGAAACTGAAATCTGTCCATTTTGGAAGCTCCCTGCCACAACTGAACCTTTTAAGCAATCCGACCCGCCCACTCCCGCCTACTGAAAGTTGAACCTCTCCATCTCCTTAGCATTGTGAAGTCCTCTGCCAGACAGTAGGCACATCAAAGCTACAATGCGTTTCGCTGTTGTTGCTACGGCCCTCCTGTCTGCTGCCATTGTGCGCGCAGACGCCGCCGACGATCTTGAAGATGCCTCTTCATCAGTCTCTTCTGCCGTAGAGTCTGCCACATCTTCTGCCGTCGAGAAGCCTACTTTCACTGTACGTGCTTGGTTCGTTGCGCATCGTTAGTTACGGAATGTGCCTACTAACACCGTTGCAACAGCCCACCACCCTCAAAGCCCCGTTCCTCGAACAGTTTACCGATGATTGGGAGTCAAGGTGGAAAGCTTCTCATGCGAAAAAAGAGAACGATAAGTCCACAGAGGAAGAATGGGCTTACGTTGGCACATGGGCAGTTGAGGAGCCATCTGTCCTGAAGGGTATGGAAGGTGATAAGGGCCTGGTCATTAAGGACAAGGCTGCTCATCATGCAATCTCCGCCAAGTTCCCCAAGGTGATTGATAACAAGAGCAAGACCCTAGTGGTTCAGTATGAAGTGAAGCTTCAGAGTAAGCTAATTAACACTATCCTACTGGCCCATGATACTAATTTGCCTCAGATGGTCTCGAGTGTGGTGGAGCTTATATGAAGCTTCTTCAAAACAACAAGGCCCTTCACGCCGAAGAGTTTTCCAACGCATCTCCATATATTATTATGTTTGGTCCTGACAAATGCGGTGCCACTAATAAGGTAAGCCCGTACGGGACAGCTTGGAGCTTGCATGATTTGCTTATCTGGTTTATAGGTACATTTCATTTTCAGGCACAAAAACCCCAAGACAGGTGAATATGAGGAGAAGCACCTGAATAACCCACCTATGGCTCGTATCGTCAAGACCACTTCCCTGTACACCCTCATCGTTAAGCCAGACAATTCCTTCGAGATCAAGATAGACGGCGAGTCAGTTCGCAATGGCACCCTCCTTGAAGACTTCACCCCCTCTGTCAACCCTGACAAGGAGATTGATGACCCTAAGGACAAGAAACCAGATGATTGGATCGATGAGGCTCGTATCCCAGATCCAGAGGCAAAGAAGCCCGAAGATTGGGACGAGGATGCGCCATTCGAGATTGTTGATGAGGAAGCCACTAAGCCAGAAGACTGGCTCGAGAATGAGCCTACCACCATTCCAGACCCAGAAGCTGAGAAACCGGAAGATTGGGACGATGAGGAGGATGGTGACTGGATCGCTCCTACCGTTCCCAACCCCAAATGTGACCAAGTGTCTGGCTGCGGAAAATGGGAACCACCGATGAAGAAGAACCCAGACTACAAGGGCAAATGGACTGCACCTTACATTGACAACCCTGCCTACAAGGGTGTCTGGGCACCAAGGAAGATTAAGAATCCTGACTACTTCGAAGACAAGACTCCTGCTAAGTTTGAGCCCATGGGCGCTGTAAGTCTAGCCAATACCTTGGGAAGACGTAGTAATACTAATCAACGGAATAGATTGGCTTCGAAATCTGGACTATGCAGAATGATATCCTTTTCGACAACATTTACATTGGCCACTCCATTGCGGATGCTGAGAAGCTGAAGAGTGAGACATTTGACCTCAAGATCGCTGCTGAGAAGACAGAGGAAGAGGCCAACGCTCCTAAGCCATCTGAAAAGCCCGAGTCTCCCATGGACCTTAACTTTAAGGATGATCCAGTGCATTATATCAAGGAGAAATTCGACCTTTTCCTCACCATTGCCAAGAAGAACCCTGTCGACGCTATTAAGTTTGTACCTGAAATTGCTGGTGGTCTCGGTGTCCTTGCTGTCACCGTGCTTGCCATTGTTATCTCTCTGGTTACTATGGGTAGTGGAGCAGCTCCTACTAAGGATCAGATCAAGGATGCTGCTAAGAAAGCGAAGGATGCGACAGTGGAGGCAAAGGATAAGGCCGCTGAGGCAGTTGCCAGCGGTGCGGAGAAGGCCCAAGCCGAGGTTAACAAGCGCTCTACGCGCTCTTCGGCGACGTAGGAAGGTGAAAACTAAACGAAGGTGGGTAGACCTGATAGAGGGATGTGACTAAAAAAAAGGCCTGGTCTGTGAAAGGTAGTGCAAAGAATGAGAGCTGCTGTATGCTTGGATTATTCGAGGTATTATCAAACATATCGCTGTAGGCGTCAATGGTGCTATGATCTGTATTATAGCGCTCGTATTATGGGACGGATTTGTTCATGATATATCTCTGGTTCTTTGGTGCTTGAACCTTCATGATCAGTGATACCCGAGGGCAAAGGGAATGAATAAGGACACGTCTTTATGTGACTTCTTAAGTTAACGTTGCTCGGTTTTCGCCGGCAGCTCGGCTTTAACCCCATGGGATCCCCTCTCCACATCCGTGCTCGGAGGCAAATGAAGCGGATAACAACTACCGCCCGGGAATTCTATGTGCTATATTCTGCTGGCAAAATAATATCAAGACTCTTTCTCTCCCTAAGAGTAATTGAGTAATCAAATCAATCCTTGAGGGTTAAAGAGTGCTGTTCCTACCCGCCAAACTACCACAATGGCTGCGCGTCGAGCTCTTTCGCGGAACCTCGTAACTTTAGCCACCCGCTCATTCGCACCTCGAACTGCTTCCCTATCCTCAAGAATGTCTTCACCTTCATCTTGCACAAGCAAAGTAGCTTCGCGGCGTCTCCACGCTACAGCAAGGCACCTTCGGCCTGCTACAACGACGGCCGCCTCCACGGCCGATTCTTACCCGCTCACCCACGACCCTATTGAGTCACCAGTGGATACCCAGAACTTCCTCGATAATGAGTTTGTGCCTTCAAAAGCTACGACATGGCTAGATTTACACGACCCAGCAACAAACAATCTGGTAACAAGAGTACCTCAGAGTACGGATGAGGAGCTTAAGGCCGCGGTTGAAAGTGCGCAGAAAGCCTTCCCTACATGGAGGGACACCAGCTTGTTACACAGACAACAAATCATGTTCAAATATGTTGCGCTTATCAGGGAGAACTGGGACAGGCTCGCTGCCTCGATCACGCTGGAGCAGGGCAAGACGCTTGCAGATGCTAAGGGTGACGTCTTGAGAGGTCTACAGGTCGCTGAGACGGCCTGTGGTATCACTACGCAGATGACCGGTGAGGTTCTAGAGGTGGCAAAGGATATGGAGACGAGGAGCTACAGGGAGCCATTGGGTGTTGTAGCTGCGATTTGTCCGTTTAGTAAGTATCCTAGGAGTCGTGTTTTAATAGTTTTTGAGGTATATCAAAAGCTAATTTCTTTATAGATTTCCCTGCTATGATTCCCCTATGGTCCATACCAATTGCTACTGTCGTCGGTAACACAATCATCGTTAAGCCGTCGGAGCGTGATCCTGGTGCCTGTATGATTCTAGCCGAGTTGGCGGCGAAGGCCGGTTTCCCACCGGGCGTTGTTAACATTGTGCATGGTGCCGCACGGACTGTCGACTTCATTCTTGACGAACCTCTCATCAAAGCTGTGAGCTTCGTTGGAAGCAACAAGGCGGGCGAATACATATATTCGCGAGCGTCAGCAAACGGGAAACGTGTCCAGGCGAACCTAGGTGCTAAGAACCATGCTGCCGTGTTACCGGATTGCAACAAGAACCATGCACTAAACGCTATTGCCGGTGCCGCCTTCGGTGCTGCTGGTCAGAGGTGTATGGCCTTGAGCACATGCGTTATGGTTGGCGAGACGAAGGAGTGGGTACCAGAAATTGCTGAACGAGCGAAGTCGCTTAGGATGGACGGTGGATTTGAGGAGGGAGCAGATTTAGGCCCGGTGATTAGTCCTGAGGCTAAAAAGAGGATTGAGGATTTAATTACGAGCGCCGAGGAGGAGGGCGCGACCATCTTGCTTGATGGTAGGGGGAAGAAGCCAGAGAAGTATCCTAATGGAAACTGGGTAAATGACTCCTCCCCTTGTGAGAGTTTCTTTCGGATTCTCGAATTAACTGAAATAATCTAGGTCGGGCCAACAATAATTGCCAACGTAAAGCCACATATGCGATGCTATACTGAGGAAATCTTCGGCCCTGTGCTTGTTTGCCTTAATGTCGATACAATTGATGATGCTATCGAGCTCATCAACAAGAATGAGTATGGAAACGGTACTGCCATTTTCACTCGCTCCGGTGCTACTGCCGGACGCTTCCAGCGTGAGATCGAGGCCGGCCAAGTTGGCATCAATGTCCCTATCCCAGTCCCTGTAAGCAGACCTTGTCGGTGGCTAGCGCTAAGAATTAAAATTTCTGACCCTGCAGCAGCTTCCTATGTTCAGCTTCACTGGTAACAAGAAGAGCATTGCGGGTGGAGGTGCGAACACGTTCTATGGAAAGCCAGGGCTTCAGTTCTATACTCAGCAGAAGACTGTGACAAGTCTGTGGAGGAGCGAGGATGCGATAGCGACGAAGGCGAGCGTAAACATGCCGACGCACAGCTAGGTTTGGGAACGTAAGAAGTGAGTTCGCTTGTTGGAATGGAAAAGCATGATAAGGAACACACTATGGTATATATAATTTGCAGTCGAGTTTGCACTCAGGGTTTTTGGTGTAGGTTGGAGGTGAAAATTGAAGGTATGAGAGTTCGATTGACTAGTTCAAGAAGCGATTCTTGGAATTAGTGAAACTATTAAAACCACTATAATCGGCTTGAAGTTGTTCGCTAGCTTTTCTAGCCAGCCTTAAAAGCATTGGTCTCATGGACAGAGGCATTACGATTGTTTTATGCCTTATTAATGCACCCTTTTAACGTGATAGTCATACCCCTTTTGACGGCTCTAAACACTTATAAAGCTGTAGAGGCTTGTGTCTTTTAGATTTTACAATACTTCGGATCCTGGCCCTAATCTACGTGGAGTGAACTGGGCCTGATAAATGAGTCCTGAGTGTGTGCGCCTCTATCAACCACGTGTGGAATAAACTAGGCATCTAAATCTAAACGCAAGTAATAGGATAATCTCAAGACCCTCGAATCCCAGACCCTGTTCAAACAAGCGTCGAGGTTTATAGTCTTACTATAGAGGCTTAGAACTGTATTACTCAACGTTTGAGCCCAACTCGAAGAAAGAGCGATGCACTCCAGCTATTACCCGATCCTTCGAACCAGCCTGGATGACTAAAGGGGGGACTGGTTCGCGGCCTTTTTGGGGAGCCTGTAGTGAAATGGCGGTATGAGCACTGTTGCTTTTCACGATTTCCCCAACTAATGGCTGACGATGCTATTACGCTTAGCCAAGCTGGTATGCGAAAGCCTATTTTTGTCTTCCCAGAGAAGGGTAGAGCGTCCTTCTGGCGCGTCAAGGTCGTCGTAATGGCCCACCTGGCGTTTTGATGTGAGACATGGCGGTGCCACACAAGGCTTATTCCTACGCAACTCGATGTAAAGGCACAGAGAAGAAATGTGGTGCGGGTACAGTTAGGGTTCCAGGACGAGTCAACAGATGTCGCTACTGGAGCCGTGTTTCCTAAAGTGGAGCTGGACGGTAGGTAAGCTGACGGCCAAGTTGATGAGGTGACTGTGACGATGTGAAGCCGGAAGCTTCCCGGCGCCAGCGTACATGCCACGCCATTCCACGTCTTGCTAACCATTTGTGCTGTTTAAGGTTTCCACGGTGGCGAAGTTTCATGTCAGCTTGGGGGACAGCTCTTGTACTTTTTTAGAGTGGGGCGCATCTCCAATGTCAATTCCAATGTCAATTCCAATGTCGATTCTAATATTCATCGAGCCTCCAAGCGCGTTGCAATTGACCGTGTATCTTACCTAGCATATGTGCCACTCTCTTTTTCTCGACCTTGGTACCTCAGCCTGGTGTTTCGACCAGAATGCAAGGGGAAATCAGCTTGAAAGATACATAGCCGCAGGGGCTGTATGTACATCAAACAAGTCGCTTTAGCCTAGGCGTGACAGCGCGAATATGACGGTGGCGGGGGCGGACGACGGTGGGAGGACGCGCTGAGCGTCTTGTAATCTCGTAAGACACAAGCGTCGCCATAGTCAATTCATGGCAGAAGAGCAGTTTCATGCAATCAAGGCACAGCAAGTGTAGAGCGGAAGGAAGCGAAACTCGCAACGGGTATATCGTATTACCCTTGAATTTAGAGCGGGTGTGGGCCAAATACATAGCCGTCCGGCGGCTTATCTGCAAAAAAAAAGTCCCATAAATCCTGATTCGGCAACGCGAGCAACAATGACAGGCGTGGGCAGCATGGGCAGCGCGAGCAACGCAGGCATCAGCAGCCAACTTCAGGCCTAGGGAATTGGGGAAAAGGACATGAAGGGCCCATTTTGCATCAATGCGCAACTGATAAGGCAGGAAGTTGGCAGGAAATGCCTGGGCAGCCCTCCCAGCGCCTTGAACCGCCGTGAACTATCGCAGGCCAGCCGTGCCACCTTGCCCAGCTTGACCACCTTTGACCAGCTTGGCCACGGCGGACTCCATATTTGATCACCTCGCTCCCTCCATTTCCTTGATGGACCCCTACCCGCTAAAGTAAAGTCGACCCTGATTTGGCGGGGGTAGGAGACTGTTCCGCCCTGGTCCGCGCCCATCCGCGAGAGCACAGGTTGTAGGAACGGCCTTGTTAGTGATGCATTTATGGTAGCAGCTCCGTCTTTTGTGGACCGGCCCAGCGTGGTTCGCGTCGTTTGCGGCGAGAGCTGCGCCGATATCTTGTTTCCTGGCGCATCGCTGCATCAGCGCATCACTGTGTCGGCGCAAAAGCCGCGTTTCAACTACTGCTACTGCTACTGCTGTTGCTGCTAGGGCTCACTAGAGCATTATTTCAACCCCACCCGGCCGCCCTCCGAGCTTCAGGTGGCGTAGATCCTCAAGCTCCTTCTGGTGCAGCTCTCATCCCAGTCGTGCATGAGGGTGACGCTCCTCCACCCTGTCGACCTCTCAGCTTTCCGAAGCTCAAACCCTCCGCCCAGCCCCCTCCACCTCGAAGCCACGCTTTCGACGCTTTTGACGTTCAACGTTTTCCTTTCCCACCATTCGTTGTGCACCGCCTTGCACCATCACCATCCTTAGCTTTTCTACGTTGCGACGTCTGGCACGATTCGAGCCTTTTCTTTCTTTCTTATCTTCACCACCACGCCCGTGCCTTGTCTTGGACCTCGTACTAGTGCTCTCCTACCTACACTATCGTTCGCTACCACCAAGGCCTGCCGCAACGTCGCAGCAACAATTCATACCCGCAACCGCGTAGACCGTCGTTAAAACCAGCAGCTGACGCCTTCGCTCAAATTGTGAATAGCTACATACTTGTGCGCTGATATCGGGACGATCCCACGCCCTTTCCTGTCCACTCAGCTCGTCTGCACTGTTTCATAAGTCTATGTTCCGAGCATGTCGGTCATGGAGCACCCCCAGCCACGTCCACGGTCCAAGTCGGCCTTTAGCTTCAAGAGCGATAAGAGCGCCTCCTCAAGATATGAAAAGCACCACAAGGACCATCGAAGGGAGTCTATCGACGACAAACGGAAGAGCCATCTTACCGCGATTACCAAGGCTAATCCTAATGCTGCCATGAACGAAGATCAACCAAGTCTGTCCTCTCCCGTGACAGTGATAGCTTTTATCGTCAACACCAGTTACTAATATCATTCAGTTGCTGCCGCACTCGAAAAGCCTACCTTACAATCACTCAGATCCTTCCAACATACAGACGTCAATGGCAACCCCATCGGTATGTTCGGAATATTCTACAAGAGAAACATTGCTGATTTGCTTGGGTAGCTGAGCCCGATCTATCGAACCCTACCCGGCCGAGATGGGAACGACCGTTGGATACAATCAGGTCCTTCGAGGCGGCAATTGATAACGAATACCGGCGGAGGATTTCGGTGATTAGGACAGGTGTGTCAAAGAGCCCAGCCTATGTGTCTGCTACGCGGCTAGATGCTGAAATCATGGTTGCTTCAGAGTCCTCACCGGATGCCATGAACGGTTACGCGAGTCGTAGGAGCAGTTATTATGGAGGTAGATCATTCATTTCATTCGGAGTATTTTTCTTGCTCGTTTCGTCCTATTTTCAATTGGTCTTTCAATCGCCAGTGCGTGGTTGTGTCGGGCTTTCCCCTCGTCTATTCCATGACGAATGCGGCTGTTGGGCTTGAGTAACACTCGATTGCGTGGTCGTGGCGACTTGCGACCGCGCGGCCCCGTAGTTCCCGCTCCGATGTCCTTGGCGCGACGATCTCTGCCCCATACAAAATGCCGATCTAACTATTTTTACTTTTATTTTAGGTCATGACCAACACCAACGGTACTCTCAAGTTGGTGGTTACTACGGTAGCCGAGCCGCTGCTGCTGCCCGAGAGAGCTATGTGGATAATGGTTATGGCCCACAAATGGGCCCTTCGAGGTCTCGGTACAGCCAACGCCACCAATCCGAACCCATGATAAACAGACATACCAATGGGCAGGGCGTATATCCAGCACATGGCCACCAACCATCACGTGATACGGTGAACACCGGCGGGTCGAACGGAAGCCAGAGTGAGCCCTGGACCAACTCCACAGACCCAAGTAGCGAGAACAGCTCTATCGAGAGGAGCACTCCGGTCACCAAACCCGACCTTGGCGAACAGTACGGATTTACAGGTTTCGGAGGTGCACCTCAATTCCAAGGCCCTATTCTGGAGGAATTTGGAAATCCCGACGCATCTCAACGCCAGCCAAACGGAGCAGGCACTGGCTCAAGCGGGGGCTACTTAGTGCCGCGCCAAACCGGCGCCGGCATGCCGCCTCCGGTTCCTACAAAGTTGCCTTCGTCGAATAATCCCAATGTTACCAAGCTCAATGGTGGCTACCCGCAACCCCTTGGTCAGTCTAGCGGGAATGCGCCGACTCGGCCGATGATGCGTAGTAATACGAGTGACAAGAGAAAAAGTTGGTTCAAAAGGAGATTTAGTAAGGATTAAAGAAGCTGTTCATTTTCAATAAATAGGCAATTTTCTCATGGGGCTCCGGTAGGCTGGATACCAAGACTGTTGCAAATTAATGGTTGTTGGTTGGCTGGTGAATGGGTACCACGAGGTTATGCACTTTCGGCGTTCTTGGGGGTTTAATGGGGGAGAGCAGGACTCCGAAAAGAGCAGGACTCGTGCGGCTCGGGAGCAGCAGTCGGGCTCATTCTGGGTTTGACATTGGCCAGAGTCAGTGATAATCATGAGGGAAGTGCCATCCCATCCTTTCTATGAGTGGTTATGTGGTTTGGACCAGGGTAGTCATACGATCACCGTGAGGAGTTTTGGCACTTGCAATTGGAGGATTGCCCTCCAAATAATTTATTTGTTCATCCATACAGCATACTGTTGTAATTCTGAACTTGATACATGTTGACTTAGCGGTACGACATATTCCTTGTTACAAGGCAGCCCAAGAACTATACCCTGTCAACGCCGCATAGTTGTTCAATACTTATAGCCCGAAGTAAAGAGCATAAAGCTTCCCTAACCCCCAAACGCCTCTGATGATGTGACGATCCTTTACACATGTGAAGCTGCATTTACATGGACTTTTTCTCCCTCTGTTCTGCAGCCAACCTGTCTGATTGATCCTCCTTCATGGCGACAACTACATAGGCAATCAATACTACATTGGCTATAATAGCTGCCGTAGCTCCTGCAAATGTTGAGTTGCCTTGAGTTTGATATCAGCGTCTGACATGAAAAAGGTCATGTGAACCCATTTACCTCTATATAATGAATTGAGAGTTAAAAAATACGCCCCAATTGGCATAGTAATCATAGCAAACGTAAATCCTAGTAGTTTGAATATAACGGACCTGTAGTGGGAGTTAGGAATGATTGATATAGTTTATAAAAGTGAACTAACGAGGGCACAGCGGGCGCGATATTGGACGGGTCGGAGGCCTTTTTCCCGTCATCTTTATCGAGAAACGTCTTCTCATCCGACACAATTCTTCGTGAAGTCATGGCTAAGGTTTAAAGATATTCGGAAAGTTTGTTATTATTGCTCCTTGGATGAGTTTTCTCTTACGCTGTCTATCAAGTGTAAGTCAGATCGCTAAGCATAGTTGTGCACGGGCCAAGATCGTTCAAGAGGGTGACAGCGCGTGGGCGCGTCAATCGACCGCTCTGACTTTTAATTTTCGCCTTCATTGACGGCTCAACTTCTTCCCTCCCACTTCTTCTTCGTTTCTTCATAATGGCCCTCTTGTTGTCCCCGCCACAACATGTTCGGCTGTGATCCAGTCTAACGCGAGGTGCCGTATCTTTTGTTCGACATTCGGCGCTTTGTGCCGTTCTTTCTTCTTTCATTCCCGTCTGTAATCCACGCATTTTCTCTCCAAATCCACCTCCGAGAAGAATACACAGAATATCACACCAATATGAATAGGGACCCAATTACAGATAGTTCTCCAATGCGCCCAGTCGCGCCAAATCGGCGCCCTCCCGCAGCGTATGACTCTGGGGATGACAGCGGCGACGATCTCTTCGAAGATCATTTCACCGAAGCAACGATTCCTCTTCCTGGGGTACAAAGCTCCTACTTTAATGCTAAATCAGAGCTATCGTCTCCACCACCCTTTGTCACGCAACCCACCCAGATCCTTAATACCCCGGTAGCTAGAAGAGTGGCTGGTGAATCAGTAATTCAAGTCGCGGCTTCGTCGCCGACTTCAGACCCGCCTGCATCCTCGCCTGCACCTCCTTTACGACCTCGAATTATGCCTCCCCCTGGAACCTATGTTAGCCGACCTCCACCAGTCCAGCGTGTTGCTTTACCGATTCTCAGTGACGACGACCCTCCGGTGATTATCGATGATTCTTCGGAGGATGAGCGAAGTACAACCCGATCGAACATAAAACCGTCTAAATTCGAGACTGGCGGGAGGTCTAGCGCAATTCGGGTGGAAGAAACGCCGCAAAAGGCTGGCTTCGATATCTCTCGCTTTGTCTATAACGGCTCGGCCCCCCAAAAGCGGTCTATGGATGACATGGCCAGTGCATATGCAAGTCCTCGGAAGAGACATCAAGCTCAAGCTAAGCAAATAGGGCCATCAAGAGCACGGCCCGTGCAGCAGGATATTTCACTAGATGACCTGCCAGACCTCGAGATACGGCGCAAAATTGAGAGAATGCTGGCCGTATATCCAAAAAAGTCGGTCCTAGAATTGAAGGATGCTTTGGCTGCAAAGAAAGGCAATTACAATGATGCCCTGACTCTTATTGGCGATAAGGAAGAAGTTGTTGTTATCTCGGACGATGAACTTTTGAGCACTCCACTGAGGACCATTGCACCAATTAAGCCAATGGCAAAACGTGTGGTCCAGGCACCAAATAAAACAATTCAGCAGAAATGGTCATCCACTCAAACTATCTCACCAACAACCATTGATAATGTTGCCCAGCCTAAACGAAGGAGGCTTGTACAGGGTCGTAGAAACCGTTCATCGTCACCCCCTCCCCTAGCTAAGGCACCTCCAAATCGAACCAAACCGATGAGGAAGATTGAGTCGGACGATGAAGAAGAGGCAGACTCTGGTATCTCAACTGCATCAGATTCCGAAGTGGAAGAGGTAAACGACCACACGCATGAAGACAGATTACTCAAATTCTTCAACACCTGCTCAATACAGGATTTGGCGGACCTTTCAAATCAACCCGAGGATGTCGCACAAATTGTCTTAGCCAGCAGGCCTTTCAAGAGACTTGACGATGTTAGGAAGGTGCAAATAGAGCCGCAACCACCCAAAACTGCGAAAGGCAAACCGAGAAAGACGACGAGAAAGCCAATTGGTGAGAAGGTCGTAGATGCCGCTGAAGAGATGTGGACTGGGTATGAAGCCGTCGATGAGCTGGTTTCGAAATGTGAGGCCTTGGGGAAACCTATAGCCGCAGAAATGAAGAAATGGGGTTTCGACGTATTTGGGGCTGCAAAAGATGGTGAGCTTGGTCTTACGAGCCTTGACGAAGTGAAGAGCGAAGCGAGTTCCAACCGCGACTCTGGCGTTGGGACTCCTACAAGCACAGCTACAACTGCGGACGATGGTGAAGGTGACATCGTGGTAACGAAGACACATCGATCCAAGCCAATGTTCTTGAAGAAGCCCTCCGTCATGGCCAATGATCTTGAACTCAAAGACTATCAGCTTGTTGGTCTGAACTGGCTTGATCTCCTTTGGTCGAAGAGGATGAGTTGCATTCTTGCTGATGATATGGGACTGGGTAAAACCTGTCAGGTCATTGCATTTTTGTCTCATCTCTACGTGACAGGTGTCAAGGGCCCGCATTTAATTGTTGTGCCTGGATCCACCTTGGAAAACTGGCTAAGAGAATTCCATAATTTTTCTGGGAAACTTGTGGTCGAGCCTTATTATGGTTTGCAGCGCGAGAGAGAGGAGCAACGACATAACATTGAAGAAAACCGCAGCTCAATCAACGTTATCGTCACGACATATGATACAGCATACAAGCAAGATGACCTCACATTTATCCGTAAAGTTGTCAAACCTGTTGTCTGCGTATACGATGAAGGGCATGTGCTGAGGAACAGCTCTACAAAGCGTTATAAACAGCTCATGCGCATTCCGGCAGATTTTCGACTTCTCCTTACTGGGACTCCTCTACAGAACAACCTTCAGGAGCTAGCGTCAATTTTGGCATTCATCATGCCTGACCTATTCCAAGAACGGCAGGAAGACCTTGCTTACGTTTTCAAACACAAAGCAAAGACTACAGATGAGGATCATGCTGCTCTCCTTTCCGCGCAGCGAATTGCTCGGGCTCGTTCCATGATGACACCGTTCGTGCTTCGCCGAAAGAAAGCCCAGGTTTTGAAATATCTGCCAACAAAGACTCGAAGGGTCGAGTATTGCGAACTTACGAGCTCACAGCAGAAGATCTACAAGGAGCAACTGGGGAGACAGCAGAAGGTTTTGCAAGACCGGGCAGCCGGGATCATCATCAGCGATCACGCGAATGTTATGATGAAATTACGCCAGGCCGCCATCCATCCTTTACTCTTTCGAAGTATTTATGATGATGAGAAAATCCGAAAGATTGCGAATGCATGTCTTAAGGAAGAGACATTAAATGATCGCGATCCTGATGTCATCTATGAAGAATTGAAGCTCTACCAAGATTACCAGTGCCAAGCATTGTGCTCAATGTACAAATCGCTATCCAGGTATTCTCTAAGAAATGAAGAATGGATGGACTCAGGGAAGGTCAAGAAGCTATGTGAGCTGCTCACTAAATTCAAAGAGAACGGCGACCGTACCTTAATTTTCTCGCAATTCACATCTGTCATGGATATCTTGGAATGGGTGCTTGAGACCCTTGGCATGAGCTTTTTCCGTCTTGATGGCCAAACTCCAATCCCGAAGCGTCAAGATATGCTCGACGAATTCTATAGCGACATATCGATCCCTGTGTTCATGCTTAGCACCAAGTCCGGTGGTGCTGGCATCAATTTGGCTTGTGCAAACAAGGTAATCATATTTGATTCGTCATTCAATCCACAGGACGATATCCAAGCCGAAAACCGTGCCCACCGCGTCGGGCAGACCAGAGAGGTCGAAGTGATTAGGCTCGTCACCCGTGGCACAATTGAGGAGCAGATCCATGCTTTAGGTATCTCAAAACTCGCTTTGGACGACATGGTGGCAGGTGATGTCGCACCCTCGGAGGGAAATGTCTCGGCTGCAGACGAGAAAGGGATTGAGGCGGTGGAGGAGATGATGATGGCGCAGTTTAAAAAGAAAGATTCGGGAGTTGAAAGTACTGAAGAAAACGGCGATTTGAAGGATCAATATCTCAAAAGTCTCAAAGCTGCCGGCTTGGACTTAGCGGCCGCTTGAAAAGGGTTTCGACCGAGTACCAGTGCTTTAGCGGCTGTCGGCAAGCATGTCTGGTTTTCTAGTTAGGCAGGTTTCCTTTGGAGTTATGGCGAACGCTTCCAACAGGCGTGATGCAGCGGCGTTTTACGCCAGGATTTTGCGCATCGTGGCTGTCAGGGCATTGCCCTGACGCACATCTTTGGACTGCGCTATAGTAGTGTTCGTTTTGCGTTCCTTTACAAGCCTCGCATAGCGTTGGAGTTGGTCGGTATTATCTATTGGCTCCCCCTATACGTGTTGGTGGCTTTTGAAACATTTCACTGTGCGCTTCGCTCAACCTCTGTTCAGTGGTTGTTGCAAAAACGGCGGAAGATGTCCCGATCGTTTATAGGCGTTGGAAACCGTTGCTATCTTGCATATGCGTCTACGGCTAGACTACATTGGACAGCCTTTTATGCTTCCCGAATTAACAGATTTGATGTAAAATATACTGTACGGGGCTAATAGGACGCACTAAGTCAAGATATGCATCATAATAGGCAATAAGGACGAATGGAGGTTCGTTTAATCGTCGCCATGGACCAGGGATATTATGACGATGCACGAAGTGAAGAGAAGGCTGTGGTATTGCAGTTTGCTCGACAATTCATTATTTTCTGGAAAACTTCAAGAGTAGTGCTTCATAGAAGTAATAATATTCTATAAACATTTGACTGAACAGCGATACTGTTTCCTCGAAGGATTAATTAGGGTGAGCTTTAAGGTCTTATTCCGGATATCCGAATTCAACTTAGACACCTTTATGGATAATTAATGCAGGCCTAAGCTGGCATGATATGTAAGTGATCGTATATTACCATATTCACTAATCAGGTGAAGCCCTTTATAGTCAAACCCTGAACCTACTCCTGGAGTCTGTGCCCCCCAAATGCAAGAGGTCCGAGACAAACACCCGCACCTAGAATGCTTGGCTCTATCAAATCTTCGCCGCCTCTCTCAAGTGCTCTCTAGTAAGCTCGTCCTTCTCACCTTTCTTCTCAGACAGCCTTCCAATCTTCAACAACCGTCCGATCATATCCTCGTCCCCAAAATGTGAATTATGTTCGAACTCAGGCTCCTCGTCATACGCAACCCTCGCCGCGTCGACCAGAATCCTAGCCGTCATGCCAAAGACCCGGAAGCGGGTCAAGCTCTCCAGCGGATCCGGCTCTTCCGGCGGGGACGGATGCGTGATCTTGGGCTGCGGCGGCTGGTTCTGCGACCTCTTCGGCCTCGGCCTAGTAACCGTCTGGCTAGCAACGGGGACATAGAAGTTGTGCATGCGCCAGCGGCTCTCATGCCAATCGGTCCAGGCGCCGCGGTACCAGTCAGCGGGGAAGCCAGCTGCCTCGACGCCCGGGACGCGCGCAGCCGACGCGGACCGGTGACGCAGCTGCTCGTCGCTCGCGCGCAGGAAGTTGTGGAACGGGGCCGTGAACACGGCGGCGACTTCCTTCGCGTCCAGCCGCGGAATCAGCGTCCCCTCGACGCTCGGCGCGCTCGACGCTGGATACCCGGTCTGCGTGCTCGCGGCGGCCGGCGTCGGGCTCGCAGACAGGAAGGCCACGCAGGGCCGCACGCCTAGCTCCGTCCGCGCCAGGTTGGCGGGTAGTTGGCATAGGTGCTCGACGCGGAAGGGGGGCGGCAGTTTGGCGTCCGAGAGCGGCAGCCCGATTTCCTCGTAGGCTTCGCGGCGCGCGGTGTCGAAGGGCGTTTCGGAGAGTGAGTCTGCTTTGCCTGAGGAGACAGGGGGGCATCGTTAGTCAATTGGATTAGAGGTGCTAAAGAGGCGCAATCGACGTACCGCCCGGCAATGCTGCTTGTCCGGCATCTGTAGTAGGAGAGTATTAATTCAGGTTTGATGAACAATTGATGCAGACAGTGAGACACACAAGTCTTCAGCGTGCTTGCACGCATTGTGAGGACGACCCTGAGATCACCGGCTCGATCAGTGAAGAGGAGAATCAGGACAGCGGCCCTTCGAGTCAGCGGCAGGTTATAGTATTGCGTAGGTGGTGGTCGGTAGGCGCGTAGACGCGCGATTGCGTTCTATGAGGTCGTTAGGATTTATATTCAAAGAGGAGAATAGAATCAATTACCGCAGATGTTGGCGTCAGAGTGGCCATAATGGTTCATTGTGTGAGCCATCATGACTGTGTTGGCGAGAGGGACATTGATGGTTGTTGTGATCTGATTCTGAGGGGTCGATCACTTCTCACCGAGGCAAAGGAGCGAGCTTGGACAGCAGAACAACCACACAATGTTCACGTGGAGGTTTTAGAGTAACTACAGAGTACTACGGGGTAAACTACAGGGTAAACTACAGGGTAAATATAAAGTATAGAATATTCATATAATGATAAGAGACAAACGGCCTTCTATTGCCGACGCCAATTGCCTCATTCAGAGGGCCTCCTTCAGAGGGCTTTCAAATGCTAGTTACATAAAGAGTTTCATCCAAGCTATAATATTTTCTCTAGGTATTCTACCACCTTCATACAAACGCATCTTGAGGCAAGTTTGCTTTAGCGGCCTCAAATGCAGCCAGAGCCTTTTGCACATCTCCTCCATTCTCCGCTAAGCACATTCTAGAATACATTATGTTCATGCTTGTAATCCGTGATATTTCTTCCGCGAGATTTTTAGGGGTTTCTTGTTGTGGTGGATGCTGTTGTAACCCCTCCGGTTTCCATGCCACATACCCTCCATATGCTCTGACGGTCCATAAATCACTAACTACCTTCACTCCAGAGGGTCCTCCAGGTCCCAGGATGAAGGTGCGGTCAAAGCTCCGATGCTTGGTGGCTTTACCGTTCGTTGTATCCAGTTCCTCATACTCGCCATGAACCGTGATAAGAAATCCTCCAACGCCCGTTGGACACTGCCCACTTGGGTCCGGCACGCCAGGCTGGTGTTGGCAATCGATAGACCACTTTTGTTGATCGGTGATGAGATTCGGATGGCGCGTTGCGGGTAGCTGTGTCCAGACCTTGCGGATTTCATCAGGTCCTTGAAACTTACGAGCGGCGCGGGGTCCTGGGTTGTTTAGGTGTTTTAGATTTCTGCTAAGTCTGATGTATGCATCCCACCCTTGCGTCTTGTGTCCCATCTGCTGAATAGGGTCACGCATGGCGTGGGTGTTGACGTTGAGAGAAAAGTTTGAGTCGGTGTCGTAGTACATGTTAACAAGTGCACTACGATCGGTGTCGAATCCTGCAAAAAAACTTGTAATGAAGGTCTCCGCGATCTGAGCCTCATCCTGGAAATTCGGTCCAAGAATGGGCAGAGGGGCTTTCTTTGGCTTATTCCTCTCCGCAACCTCCTCTTCCGTACGCACTTGGACACCATTCAGCAGGCGAAGTCTTGGATACCATTGAAGAATCTCCGTCTCCCAACCTGGCTGCAATTGCTCAAGGGGATTATTGCTAAGAACGAGATGCTCAAGGTACCGGAACTTGTTTTTCCATCCGATCAAGCAGTTAAGACTGTCGAATTTGTTGCCAGATAGGTCAAGATTTTGAAGATCGGGAAATGTCTGGGCCAACGTTGTGACCGCTGTGATGTTGGAGAGTTCGTTCCCAGCCAGTGCTACACTCTGAATTGTCTCTTTCTTCTCTTGTGCCGTCTTGAACTGTGCGTCACATATCTTCATCAATGCCGGGAAGAATTTGGACTGTGTAGATGTTGTGTTAAACATGCCAACGGAATTCAGTTTCGCGTCAGTGCCGAGAGCACTCAGATCAAGAACTTTGGTTTCCAGATTGTAACGACTCGAAAGGAAGTCCTGAAACAGTTCTTTCACATCGTTGGCGGGTTCCGGAGAGGTCTGCCGGTTCGGCGATGATTTTGCGCGAATGCTAGCACCCTCGATTTTGATATTCTTTCCAGCAAAGACGAAACCGTCAACCTTTGCATAGGCAGAGACCTCTTCCGTCGGAACATAGATGAATAGAACGTCGCCTTCCACTTTCGATTTCTTGATGCGGGTGGTATGGGCGGGATTCCGGCCTTTTTGGGTGAACAACGATCCTCTCTTGCTTGCATGTCTCTCGAGAAAGCCTATGAGACTTGATACGCCACGATCATCTTGCGTCGAGGCCTTGCTGTTCGTCCACCCAGTGACCTTCAGTTCTACTAGATGGCCTTGAGGTGTCGGCCTCGATTTTGCTGCTCGTATTGGTCCTCCCTGGCTGCTGTCGGAAGCCACATGCTTTAGAACCTCTCGCTGTAGCGCAGCAGTATTTATACCGCCGCCCCGCGCTCTCCCGGGCCCGGTAGTCTTCCCAACACGGTCTCGCTTCGGTCCGTCCATAACTAAGTCTCCATCGCGGTCGGTCCTCACGTTCCGGCGTTTAGCACCTCCCCGGTGATGCGAAAAGTTATCGGACGAGCGCTTCAGCGCGCCAGCCGTCATGGTGTTGTGGTTATTTCAAGCGAGTGTGGCGTCAAGGCTTTGTTGGTGGGGAAGTATGAAGCCGCGATGCCGTTGATGGTTGCGCGACGGACCAGTAGGCGGTGAGGGCTCCCGGCGGAAGGCCTTATTCGCGTTTCGGTGAATCAAATGGAGGAGTAGCTAAGGACCGTGCGATTCGCGATGGTGTGTTGAGGTAAGGAGAGTTGCGTTTGTAACTTGCGGCAGATAAAGTGCCTTATGTGCTGTTTGGCCCTAAGATCTATATGACGTGGAGAGCGTAGGGCGAGACGAAGAGGCGGTTCCACTACTCGTGGTGGTGGTCTAGTAGGTGAGGGTTGAAATGCGGATAGGGTGGCAGAAAGATCAGAGACAAAATAAGAGAAGAGAGGGAGAAGAGAAAGAGCTTCTTTAAAATATAATTTGCGTCAGCGTAGGCGACGCGAAGCCTGAACGCTCAAACGGAGTGAATTGAGAATCAATGGGGAGGGGAGAGTGATGGATTCACAGCAGGCAGACACGAGCGTGTTGTGGCTATTGTGGCTATTGTAGGTATTGCGGGTATTTGTATCGAGGTATCCCATTGTACTTCTGCGGCATTCGCTGCCTGCCCAGGCGATGACGCTCCGCGCCAGGCAGGCATGTTCCCGTGACTGCGCTATGGCCTAATCCTTTCCTCTCCCTCACTACCTACACTCACTACACTCACCTCACTCACCTCACTCACCTCACTCACCTCATCTAACAAGCACAAGTATCAGCACACCCATCCAACATAGCAAACGCCATGGGGGAATATATAGAGCAAATAATATTAATCCTAAAGCACGTAGGCAGACCTTCTTCCTTTTCGACATGTCAAGGCTGCCTGCACAATGCAATCAGCTTTTCCTTCATTCCTTCACCCATAAATTTATTGTATGAAAGTAGTTCTATTTTCCCCTCAATTCACTCACCTGTCGCCAATCCAAAAACCAATGTGAAAATCAAAGTCCCAACCCCTCTTTCTCTCATGCATGATCAATGTGTGCTTCTATGCCATTTCCGCCGAGTTCAACATACACCTACATCACTCCTTTTCCCAACCAAGAAACAAGTCTGCTGCCTCTCAGTTACTTGCTCTCATTTGAAGCCAGTCGCTATTTCTCTCGGAAACCCCCAAAGACCCCACGTCTCTCTATGAAAAGATTTACATCATGTCTAATCTCGGGTCCCCTATTCTCCCTCGGCGCAAACAACCTTCGCGGATAGAAGTAGGTCTATACGAACGAAGCAATTCTTCTTCATCAAAAACATCGTCAGACGGACAGGATACCTCCAATGAGCCCGTGCCCCAATATAATCATTGGCAACCTATTGAATCGCATAGCCACAACTCCCAGCATGTCAGTGAGCGCGCCTATAAGAGACGCGCTCAGCATTCGCGACACGCTTCCTTTGATAACGCGCCACTCATAATACAGCGAATAGACCCGGGTGCCGCATCAGAATCCATAACAACTACATTATTTGATAGTCCGTATGACATGGCGCCACCCGTTCATAGAGAATCTGTAAACACGCTCCGCCACCAACCCCGCCCTGTTGCTCGCGCCACGTCGCAGGTTCGCGCCACTCGTGCTCATAAATCTAAAGAGCGGGACTATGAGAACAGACTCAGGGCCCAGAGGATGGCGGCAGAGGCGGCAGAGAAGTGCCGGGTGCAATTAGAACGCGACAGGTTTGAGGATCACGAGCGGCCTCTTGTTTCTGGCAATATGGGCAAAAGGGCGGAATATCGCTCGAGGAAAAGATTCAAGTTGGTGGGTATGGGCAAGGCTCCTGGTAAAGATTAAGTTGCCGCAAGCTCAAATGGCAAAAAACGCTGCCACAGGGCAATTCACAGCGTGATCGATGAGTGTTTGATCACGAATTGATGGCTATGTGCGTTCCCGACAGCGGGGCCAAACTCTACGTAGCAGCAGCAGCAGGGCGCATATAAGCACTTCTCAAAGTACATGTGGTTGACGAAGGGGCGGAACTTGCATATGAGCAGGGCAAACTCGAATGTCATCATTGCCTCATTGTCCAAAAAGCGTAAGGTATCATGAATGAAAATTTATCTACGAATCTCCTTTCAATCGCTCAAATGCCTCCCTTCTTGCCTGCACCTCAGCCAACACTTCCTTGGCCCCAAGGGCATGTTTTTCGCCCTCCTCTAAGCTTTCCTCTACGTACTTCTTCGTGCTAGCCGCGGCGTCCTTTGTTGCCGTAGCCCAGTCAAGAGCGCTATTCGTGCCCGGGGCAACAAGGTGGCTTTCATCAGCCAGACGCCTGATTGTACGGAGAGTTTCTTCGGAAGCTGATGCGAGTTGGTGTCGTAGATATGCAGTCTGCTGAAGCAGTGATCTCTCATCTCGTGATGCTTGAAGTAGAGCTGGAACGTAAGGCAGAACACCCGTTACTTTCACTGTCGTGCTAGCTGTGCCCTGGCTGAGACCAGAGGACGACTTAGATTCCACTGTTTCTGAACCTGCCGGACCATATTGCACCGACGTTGGTATAGAGTCGATAGCTGCAATGAGCGAGGCTCGCGATGATACGTATTTATCGTAAAGCTCCTTGATCTGTTCTTGGTAGGAACACCCGGCAGACTCGCTATTTTCAACGCCCCCCAGCTTCTTTTGCGGGGATTGATCTTCCAGCATCTCCGACTCATCTTCGGACAGCTTTGCAAGCTCTCCTTCAACCCATGAGACTAGCTCATTCCGCGCGCACCGCAGAGCATAGACCTGCGCCTCTAGCCTTGGTTCCTCTACCGTCTCCTGTTGCTTCTGTGCTTCAGCCCGAATTGCATTGGCCCTGTCCATACCCTGCTTGGTTTCTAGGACCTCCTTTTTGAGCTTGAATATCAAGTCCTCAACCTCTTGATTCGGTGCCTGAGGTTCCAGCTTCGAAGCCGGCAAATCTGGCTGCTCGCCAAGTTTCTCCTTTAATAAGGTTCTCATGTCTTTGCGGCCAGGGTTGGGTTGTGCGTCCACCAACTTATCCAAAGTCTTCTGGATAACCTGAAGTTTATTGAAACGACGCCTTTGGCGAAGGAGATTGATGTACGCACATGTGGCTTCCTGATCATATGCTACATCAAGTCTTGATGCTGAATCGGTGGCATGCTGACTGCGCAGCTCGTCAAGCTCTGACTTCAACCCACTGTAACGTTCTCGAGCAGCTACGTTGGCTTGAAGCGCTTCGAGGTAGGTCCGTCGGATGCCATTGATTTCAGGAGGGACGCGCTTCACACGTAATGATAAAGGAACGCATTCGACAATGAGACGGGAATTTTCGCTATTAGATTCGTCAGCCGAAGCTAATTGGGATTCGAGGTATCTGGCTACCTTTTTTCGAATGTTCAGAGTTTCTTGTCGGCTATGTATGTATGGTGATAAAGCGGCTTCGACTTCTGGAAGTGGGAACGGCAGAGGAGTCATTTTGTTGATGAGTTGTTAATTACTCGTAATTTTGGCGAATGCTTCAGCTCTCGAGGGAGAATAGGCCTGTCAAGCTCCCGTCCCGAGCCAAGCAGAGAGTAAAGGTAATACAATTGTTTACTTGGGAATTGACGATGGAGCAAGATTATTACTAGCAATGGGCAGAAAGTAGAAGCGAGAGCATGAGGCGCATTAGTATCATGCACGGTGGCACGGTCTCACGTGCGAACGCATTTAGCAAATGGTAAAACGATATAACGAGACCTCAGGTTTCCAAGCTTTCAAGCTTCCGCAGTTCCGTGCTATAGCCTCAATCATCGATGGCAATGGCAATACCTTTAGCCTTTCTCCTTTTCTCCTTTTCTTCTTACTTCACTTATGCTCTCAAATTCTCGACCTATTCTAACTTACTCCAAAATGGCCTCAAACCCTCATCTTCCTAACTTCATCTTAGCTATGCAGCACGTCTACGCTTTCCCTACAGATCCCTCCTCCAAACCCTGGATCCCGCCGCCGGCGGCAGCAGGCCACCGAGGTCGCTACCTTTGGACTGATGCCTTTGTATTTTTTCCAATGCCTCAAATTAGAACTTCTTAATTCCCATCTGACTACCAAGCCAGGGCGTTCTTAACTTCCTTACCCTCTACCGCCTCACATCCTCTCCCCTCTTCCTCACACACGCCATTTCCCTCGTCTCAGCCGTCCACTCAACTTTAGGGCGCACGCGAGACCTCTCTTCCCCGCTTCCCGGCGCAACGCCCAGCAACCATCTCGGCGGCGGCCTGCGCATTGGCAAAGACTTCGCTATGGGCCCGGACGGCGACGGCCAGTACCACCACTACCTAACCCTATGGATGTTCGCGCTGAACCGACTCTCGGTCGCCAGCAGGGAGAAATCATACAACACCCAAGCCATTGCGCTCGCAAAAGCAATCCACCCACACTTCGTATACAATCGATCGAGCGCGCGCCCGCGCATGTACTGGAAGATGTCGATGGATCTGCGCCAACCGTTAGTGCGGAGCGAAGGGAACCTGGATCCCGTGGACGGTCTAGTTATATTCAGGCTTCTACGGGAGGCGGACGGACCAGACAGCGCGGTGCTAGCGGAGGAGATTAGCGACTACGAGAAGATCGTGAGGACAAAGTGGGAGGGTTATAACAGCTCCGATCCGCTAGATCTGGGAATGACGCTCTGGACGGCTCATTGGTACGTTGATAGTGATGAGTGGGCGCGTGGACTCCAGGAAAGGGCGAGGAGAGATTTGACTCAGCTATGGGAGGAAGGTTACTTCGAAAGGAGCACCAAGGTGCGATTAGCATTTCGTGAGTTTGGGACCGCGTTAGGAATGAGATGCGGGATGAATAAGGAAGACGATTGGGAGCATAGGGCAGAGCAGTTAACAAAGACATGGGAAGAGGCTAGGCTGGTACCCATACCTGAAAAGAGTAACACAGCAGGGATGAACGCAGAGGATGATTTGCTGCCCATCACGGAGACCATGTACGCAGCATGCTTGATTCCCGGAGGTAAGTCCACTAATTTTCCTAGGTTTAGTTTATGGCTATATTATACTGATAAATTATTATTGCTTTGTACTACTTTCCATTATCTACCTAGTGAATGTGTTTCAAGCCACCCAGCTAAATTATCTCCAGCTTTCCAAAAAGGATTCCTATAAGTATCGAATTTATTCAACGAAAACACTAGAACAAACATTGTTTGATGCCGTTCATTCTACAGAAACATCCTATTGTTATGTTACCGCCCAAGCTAGGCGTTCAAAAGCAAAACCCTACGTACAGCGATCTACCACAGTAGACGCATTTGAAGACGGCCAAAGTCGCTTGCAGCCATACGCCAGTCTGCTCAATATACTTTGCTCTATACTCGTTGAGAAAACGCTGGGTTGAAAAGAGTAAACTGGGAGAGTTGAGCAATTTGGTATCTCTTAAAACATGTAAGAAGCCCGATATCTGCATGTACGGGTAAAAGACCGGATTATTACCATGGAAATATTGTGTTCCACGAATTCAAAAAATGAGATGACAGAATTTCGGGGGATCTTAGCCGCTGGAGATGGGAAACGCCTGACAAAGGCTAACAAGAACGCTGCATAAAAAAGGGTATTACGTTTGTAGCAATCGGTAAAATGGAAAGGGTATCTGAAGATGCTCTTTGCTGACAAGAGCGAGACGAACGGAGAAGACGTTGACTAATGTGGAAATGTTTGCAGAATTGGGACTATTGTGGGAGCGTTAGTAATAGAATGCAATTTACAGAAATTAGGACCTACCATATCCTGTAATAATATCTTCTCATCGTCTGAAACCGGTATTAGCGGCTGGTTGACCATCCACGCCACCAGTGAGCTCGGCAACACGAGCCTTAATACGAGCAACACGGCTCTCGATTGTCTCCTCGCCGCTAGTCTCACCCTCATCAGTGCGTGCACTCTGGCTTTGGCTTCTTCGAGATTGCTCTTCGCTCAGCCTAGCGGCGCGCTCAGCAGCGTTCTTCCTAATTTGAGCCCACCTGTCTTGTGAAGGCTGAGCCGGAAGCTGAGGTGACATATCAATAGACTCCTCAGAGACATCGTCAGCCGCAAGGGGTGCTGGCTGGGTATACGCATGTACTTGCGGTTGGTGGGTTTCCTGTTGTTTTTGAGAGTAAAGGGCCGCTCCAGCACGTGCGGTAAAAGATTGCGGCGGCGGCTGCTGCTGCACTGGTTCAGGTTCTTCGTCTGAATCTTCTGGGACGAAAGCCGGCATGTCATCTACGGGACCTTGGTCAAACCGTGCAAAGGCATTGTCGGCCTCACGCTGCTCACTGGTGTTCATGCGAGTACCAGTTGGTCGAGGAGCTTCGTCATGATAATCATGAGACACCGCAGAAACGGCAGGGCTTGGCTCTGCGACAGGAGAGGGGGCAATGACAGGTTCAGGCTTCTCTGCTTGAACGCTAGCGACGGGGGGTTTCTCCTCTTGTTGCGAAACAGGTGAGGGCTTCTTCTGGAGAATAGACAAACGTCGTCCAATAGTTGATGTTGGTACATGCAGGCCATTCTCGGGCTCTGTTGGTTGGGTTATCTCCGACTGATCAAGGCTATCGCGCTGCTTTTTACCAAAGAGCTTCCTGAGCCCGCCCGAGCCAGTATTCTTCTTTAGCTTCTTCGGAGAAGGCTTCTTGCCAGGAACAGCCTCCGAGCTAGGTCTCTGGTTATCCCAAGCCTTCTTTGCGGCCTCTTCGGCAAGGTTTGGCTCGGGTGATGCCACCTGCTTTCGCTCTAACCCAGCCTTTCGGAGAGCCGGATGCTCGTCAAGCCGATCAGTATGATGAGTTGGTTTATCATCTAATGGCGTGAGATTTGTAGGTGTAGCCGCTGGCAGAGGTACTTGAGCTGCGGCCGAAGCTTCAGCCTTCTTAGACAGTACCGCCGCTGCGGTTGGAACCGAGGGCAGAGGAGCAGGCGGAGGAGATTGCATTTCCCTCCTTGTAACCATGGCACTTGTCTCCTGCTTAGGAAGCGCAGGTAGCTCGCGGTTCGACACCTCCTTGGGTAGCCCTGGTGATGAGGAACCATTTATCCTAGGGCTGTTGATGGATACAAGATTGTCTCTTGACCCCTTTCCAGCATTCATATCCCCAAGATATTTAGCACGAATGATGTCTTTATCGAATTCCTTTGCCCATTTCATCGCAGGAGCAGCCTCACTCATGATGACAGGTTGCAGCGTCATAACACTATTGGTCTTTGTTGACATGGCGTCGTCAATTCGGGCTCGTCGTTGGCCGCTTTGCTCAGCAGCCTGTTCTTTCTGTTTCTGCGCCAGTTTAGCAGCCGCGGCTTGGATTCGCGCGTGCTGATCTGGGCCAATGCTAGTCTTACTCATCGGAGCGTTGGAGTTACTTCGGCCATAAGGATCCGTTTCAAGCGTAGGAGGCTTCTTGCCAGTTGACTTTCGTCGTCCAAGTCTTCCACGTCTAGTAAAGCTGAAGCGACCTTTCTTTTCTGCGATGTATGCTCCCTCTTCCGGACCAGGCGAGGCACCTTTGACCTGCTCCTCAATAACTAACCATTTGGCCCCCGGAATATGAGTTTCTATAAGAGCGCATCGTCCAAAAACAGCTTTGCGCTCAGTCGGCTCCTCTCCGGCCAAACTCGTCATCCAGACCCACCAGAAGGTATCGTCAAGATCGAAGCGAGTAATGCTAGCGAGCTCTCCAGGCTCAAGATGATCCTCCTGTACGCCATTTCTCATATGAGACTGCGAGCTGTGGACACGGGCCGCTTCTCCTATGGGAGGGAGGACTTTGTCCGGCGGAAGAAGTAAGGGAGTTGGAGAGGCCTGACCATTCTCATCTGTGAAACCAGAAGAGAGGAAGTCAGCCCAGGAAGGAGTTGTCGGGCGGCCAAAATCGGTATTCCTGGACCGCGGCCCAGCCCGCATTCCTTGAAGGCCGGGAGAACCGGCAGAAAACGATGATCCATTCGTGTTCGGGGAGTCTGCACCACTAATCAAACCTGAAAAACCCATATCCTCAAAACGAGACCAGGATGCATCTTGAACAATCTCATCGGATGAGATAACTGATTGATTGGTCGATGAAATGCACTTGAGCACTCGGCAACACTCGTCCGTGAGAGCCTTGACCGGATCGTCATAAGACGAGAACTGTTGCAACGCTTCGTCATCATCTCGGTATTCGAAATGTTTCGCTCGACGGAGTAGCGCAAATGGTGTAGGAGAAACTGAATCCACAATCATGACAACTCTCGTGGTAGATGTCTGCATGAGAGTGGGCGCCTGAGGCGGGTATTCGGTCTGTGACACCAGAGCTTGGAGTGACCGCGGTAAGGTAGAGATACCACTGATCCCAGTAACGGAATCTGGTGATAGTGATCGCAGATACGCAAAGAATAAATGGCTCGCCGCATCGGCAGCCCTAGATAAATGAGCTCGGTTCGGACCAGAAAATGCAGTGGTCTGGAGGCTTACCTCTCCCAGGATCGATAACCGCCATCAAAACCTTTACCATCGTCCGAATGTGCAAAAGCCCACCAGCCTGCCATCCTGGACAATTTTCTTCCGCCAAGTCCATTGGTCTTGCCTCGCGCAGCTACTGCAGAAAGCAGGTCAAAAAAGTCAAAGATGATCTGCTTTCGGGCATCGGAATCTACGCTGATGGGTATGAAGGTGTCAAAGGCATGTCGTGCTTGGTTGGAATCTGATTACGATGATGAGCAATGTCAATAGGCAAAATTAATATTCATGTTGTGCTTGCTTACCCGACTCTCCGATTTTGAAGAGCTCGTAGGCATCCCAAGTAACCACACCACCGGGCAGTCTACTCCAACACCACTTCATAATACTGCAAAGGACCTATGATCGTCAGCACCTTTCCCGGTCATCCAATCTTACGTCAGTTTGCTCACCATAGGCTCCGTCAGACGCAATTCCTGATGAAGTCCCCCACCTCTATAATGAGAGGTACCCTCATATTGTGACTTGAAGAAATTTCGAATGAAGTTTCGTGCTGCGCTAGGATCGGAAGCGGGACGGAAGGGAAGAAGAAGGAAAGGCATGTCCAGCGCTACACAGGAATTGGTCAGTTAAACTGTTAGACAGAGCATCACGAAGGGGGTTATGCTCGAATACTCTAAGGGCACCGTACCTCTAGACTTCATTTCTTGCGTACAGACATGTATCAATTCCTGAATCTCTTCTGGCGCAACGTCTTTGCGTGACCATGCCTCTTCCCATCTGGGCTTGGGTGGGACAACGGGGCCGCCGTTCTGCTGGTCTGCATACTTCCCTGCTTTAGAGGCAGATCTGGAGCCTTCCTTGGGCTTGAAAACATTCTTGAAGAAGGGCATTGTGAAAAGAGAAGTGATGCGGGGCGCCTTCAGGGCCTGCTGGGCTGCATCCGCTTTTGGGGAAGGGTCGTCGGCAGGGGTATTAGAAAACTGTCGGCGAGGCAGCGATTGTCAGGAACATGGAATGAAAGGTCCGGGTCGATATGCAAGCAGCAGACGAAGAGCGGCTTGAGACGAGGGCAATGGCTCTCGGACAGCTTGAACGCGCGCTGGGAGCTCTGGACAGGGATTAGGAGAAGCTGACGGCAGGGCGCGTCAGTCGTCGAAAAAAAAAAGTGCCGAGAAGCGTGGGCGGTGAAAGCGAGGATAATGAGGATAAAATCACGGCAGGCTTTGTGCAACTAAGTTAAAGGGCGAACAGAGGGAAGAAGAGTCCAATCTGATGAATTCTGCATGGAATGAAAAGGGAGTTAAGGAGCAAGAGTCCCCTTGGGCGCTGCGATGTCCACAGGGCCCCTAGGAAGTTTTGGATTGGGAGCGCCAAGCGAATCTTCGCAGACGTGCCCGGTCCACGACAGGACAAGGCCAGTGACAGGACAAGGCCAGTGACAACACATAGCTCCATCACTCCACAGACTGCAATTGCCTGCCGCCGTCGCCACCGCTGGCGATCGCGGACCACGAGAGTCGCCGCTGGGCGGAATCGCCAGCCAGGGCCATACAGGGCCATACAGAGCCACGGAGAGCCACGGAGAGCGATGGGAGAAGATGGCTGAGTCTATAATTGTCCAGCCCGGCGTCACAGGAGATTGCCACGGCCCGCATCAGGGCGTGATTTGCAGCAATTGCCATCGATGCGCGGGTGAAGTTCTGCGACGATGCTACCCGTCACTCCGTCTCCCAGAACGCGAACCGGGCGCGAGGCCGCTGGAGGGCTTGCTGGAGGGGCCACTGGAGGCAGATGCGGCCAGGTGCAGCCAGCACGAGCGACTGAAAGCGGCCGCTAGCCCAAGGTACCAGACCCAAAGGTACCAGACGAGGCGCAAAGGCTGAAGGCTATTGCATCTGCCAGACCTGCTTCGGGCATGGGCTGCTCCCGCCAAACACCCGCCATACACCCGCCAGAGGCCCGCGACAGCAACCCGTGTCGCTGCTCATTTGCCCTGTCCAGCGCCTCCAATACCGCTTGCCTTGCTGCACTAGAGCGCTCTACAAACAGCGTGTACTGCTCACCGCCACCCCACCCCCAACCCAGCGAACATCCGGCAGCGAATGGACCTGTCTGCCCCCCTCCCGGCCAGAAACAAACTGCCAGGGGACCGGGTGAGTTGATGAGTTGTCCTTTTCGTCGTCCCTTCTCGTCCCCTCTCGTCCCAGCACTCCCCTCTGGTCCCCTCAATAGATCGCGCCGGAGCATTAAGCGGGTGTCACTTTGCACGCCTTCATTTTCTTTTTCTCTCGAATCAGCCCAGCCGAGGCTTGCCCAAACTGGCCAAACACCACCATCCCAACTCTCCAACCTGAGACCGCATCCGCTTCTCCCTGTTCTGCTTGACGCCCATTGGCACGCCCTCCTTTGTAATCACGCACTGCCATATACACACACTAGTGAACGTTTCAGAGTTTCACCGACAGCTTCCTATGACACGCAGCCCCCACCCAGCCAAACTACCCTTTGTTCGCTCGTCCTGACCAACGACGTCGGTGGGAGCTTGTTTGCATCAGTTCTCTTCCCACCAGCACGTCACCCGGAAACGTCCAAGATGTCGTTCCTGATGCGCCTCGAACTTGTCTCTCTTGGATGATCATCGCTCAGCCAAATTGCGTACCCACTTGACCCAGCGCGAGTCAGTACCCGAGAGGCGCGTGCGTCGCAAGATGGAAATGCTTGAGAGCATTACCGGCATTGCCTGGAAACCGTCCATATTTATTTATTGCCAGCTTACATGCACCATCGGAGGCGGAAACACTCGGGCTTCCCGCTGCCGCAAGGTTTTCCGGAGAAGGGGTAGAGCCTGATCGCTACAAATTAACCGTCCCAGGAATCTTGGACAATGATCTCCCTTGAGGTTCATCCTGGAGCGAGTTTAGCCATCTCAGCCTTACAAAATAAAGCTTTCGGGCGAGTAGACCCTTTTTTTCTAGTATAGCCTCGACAATTCATAAGACGCGGTCAGGGTACGCACTCGCCTAGCTTATCTTACATTTATGCTTAATTTAATTGGTATCGCCCCCCAATGCGTGAGAAGTTATAAAGAATCGTGCGCTTCGGAAACATTTATTTTATTCAATCCTCCGGCATTCTTTTTTCTAGCCTTTTGGAAAATAGCACGCCCAAATGTCTTCGGCCAATTCCTAGGTCCCAATTTTCATTTATTCTCTGTGTATTTTTCCATATCGAAGCTATTTCACCCCATTCTAAATTTTTGTTTTTCCCGGCTCCTCTACAGTGCATAGGAGTGCGTTAGTCTTTTTGTTTGACTCTACGAAGTCAGCACCGCACAGGTCTCGGATGAGTAAATGGCTTGTTCGCTGTCGGATTAGGCGAACATGGTTTAGACTCAATAAATGGTCATGCGACACCGGAGGGTCCTTCAAAAATGTGGATTTGTCGGCTTAATATCCCAGTATATCCCAATGCTACCTTCGTATCAAGCCTAATCAAGCATGGGATGGTTGCAATTCTGTAAAGGAACAGTTCGGATCGCATAGCACGTTATTTTCCCCGCATCCAACACCACTCGTGTGGGTCTTGCCGCCACCTATAGTCTTCAAAATCCCTTTATATTTCTCGAGTGTATATTTAACTTATATTACTCCTCCCAAATACTGCTTGTCATTCCATTTGCCGGGTTCTCTCGCTACTGTATCAATGTTCATTCCTCAAATCATCCAATAACATCCTAGAATGATTACTTAGTCAAGATTTTGTATCGCCAAAACCACGAGGTCAGCTATAATTTCCGTATTGTATACTCTACTTCTCCAGGGTTTTTAAAATCCCTCCGACTAAGCCCATATATTTAAGTTTGGATTTGTGGGGTATGTATAGCAAACGAATGCATGATAATATACAAGCTTGCGATATAGCAGTGAGCTTCAAGCATCACAGGAATACATCGAGTGTGCCCAGTCAGGATCACTGCCTCTCTCATTCCTATTCCTTGGTTATCTTAGAGGATTCCTGCAAAATTTGTGGTCTACCCTCAGCCCAGTTTTATTTATCAGCATTACTGGTCCTGCAGTTTAAAACAGCTCAAAAATGCTCAACCCAGATCATAACATTCTTTTTCTACAGTACAATAAGCCTTTTACCACACAAAATAGCTAGCGACTTTTATGTACAACACGCCAAGTTATATTATACTAACATATTAAAGTTATTACTGTTTGCTCAACTATCATGGCCTTTGCGAAATCGCTGATCTCCTTCGCGAACTTCGCCCTTACTATAACAAGTGCTATAGTTAAAATGGGCAACAGTAGTCTATCTTTTACTCCGGTCTTGCCACCTTCATATCCTCTGGCGGTTCGCAATCCGTATCTCTCAGGTAATTCACTTCACGTAGTGGACTTCGGCGCCTGATACCCTTTACTGACTTTGACCATTCTCCTTCAGCGTGGCTGCCTGGTAATGAGGCTTCTAACCTTCCCTCAGCTATCCCTGAGTTCTGGACCGGCCAGAAGTTAGGCTGGTCTGTCCTTACCCGTATCAAAGATAACAGCGAATGGACAACATACAGCTTGTTTGGGCTCGGCGAAAGCGATGCAAGTATTACGCCTGCTCAGGTAGTTAGTGCAGAATACACGTCGACTCGCACTATTTTCGTTGTAACTACGGGCAAGGCTACATTCACCCTAGAGTTCTTCTCACCTGTGTCTCCGAAGGACTTTGTTCGCCAAAGCCTGCCGTTTAGCTACTTGACAGTCACAGTCTCGTCCCAGGACGCCCTGCCTATCCAGATATACTCTGAAATTGACAGCTCATGGACTGGTCATTTTGAAGAGAGCGCTCAAATCAATGTGACAGTGACTACATCAGGAAGCACTTCAGTCTATGAGTGGATTCCAATCAGTCCTACTGTATTTAAAGAAGTCAGTGATATGGCCCAATGGGGTAGAGTCATATTTGCTTCCAGAAAATTTGACACGTCAACAAGCTTCACGTACACCATTGGTCCCCGAGGTACAGTACGAGCGCAGTTCGTCAACGAGGGGGATTTGAGTAATCCACAAGACACCTTCCAGTCTGATACTATTACTGCCTTCGCGCACGATTTAGGATCTGTCAAGACGGCCACGAATATCACATTCGCGATTGGGCACTACCATGAGGATGCTATCAACTATAGGGGTAATGACCGAACCCCCTACTTTCGGTCTAAATATAGAGACCCTATTTCAGCCGTTGTTCATTTCCTCGATGACTACGCTTCTGCGCACTCAGATAGTCAGCAATTTGAAAGCAAGCTCCACGATCTGGCTATCAGTGCTGGCGGTGAAAAATATCACGATATTTTAGCTTTGACTGTCCGACAGGTTTTCGGCGCCATCGAAATCACGATCCCTGGCGGTACAAGTCCTATCAATACGAAGGATGTCATGGCTTTTGTCAAAGAGCTTTCTTCAAATGGGGATATAAATACTATTGACATTATATTTCCCGCGGCCCCGCTCTTCTACGTGCTTGCTCCAGAATACATTCGTCTTCTGCTAGAACCACTGCTTCAGTATCTCAACACGGGAGTCGTCAAGCAGTCATTTCCTCTTCATGATCTAGGAACGTATCCAAATGCTCTTGGTCACAATAACGGCGATACGGAGCCTATGCCAGTAGAGGCTAGTGGTGATCTTCTTATACTTGCTTATATGTACCAGAAAGCCACTGGGAGTGCTTTGTGGGCCGGACCAGCTGGTACCTACACGCCTCTCCTGCAAAAGTATGCCGAGTATCTCAGCATTGAAAGCAATGGGTTACACATACCTGCCCAGCTGAGCACGATCGATGGTCCCGGACCCTTGGCAGGCCAAACAAATTTGGCCATTAAAGCTGCTGTTGCCCTGAATGCTTTTGGCGTCATGTCACAGCAACCATCGTACTCTGAGAGAGGCTTAAATTACTCCGGCCAGTTATACAATGGCGGCAAAGGTGGTCTGGGCCTGAGCTGCGATTCAGGGCTCACTCATTTCACATTGCAAACCACAGATGTGCATAATTGCAGTGACTTGGCCTTCTCGACAGCATGGAATCTCTACCCAGATGTTCTCTTGGGTTTGGGTACTTTCCCTGCAAGCGCGGTAGCGATGCAAGATGCATTCTATGTGAGCGCTCGGAAGGAACAGGGAGTCCAGGCAGATACTAGAGGCGACTGGGAGAGCACTTTCTGGGGGTTATGGGCTGCGGCTACTGCTGACGCTTCGAGCAAGTCGAGACAAATGTATATTGATGATATACACGCTTATATGGCGAATGGACGGAACGACCATCCATTTTGTGACAGATTTCATGTCACAGGCACGGATGCTGGATCACAATATACATGGCGAGCAAGACCAGTTATCGGTGGGCATTTTGCGGTGTTAGCGAGGCAAGGGGCGGACTTGCTGAATTGATGGGACGTGAACAGGTTGCTTCCTGACCGAGTGCTGGGATTTGACAACTTACAAATATGTTGGTGTGGGTGACTGTAGGGGCATTCATAGGAGCTTTCTCAGGAGCTTTCTGCAGTCCGACGCATGGGACAACTCCCGCCGGTCGTCGTTAAATGCATATCATACCACTACTCCATATTATGGAGTCCTCACCACCATACCCCGCACCCCCGCGTGATAAAATATAAACACTAGTGGTCCATAGGACTGCTTTGCACATATATGGTATTATTTTAATTGGTTGAACATCCGTAATACAATAAGTGCGTGGTCTTCCGTAGCGAGCTCGCTAATTCAAACGAGGAGTTTTTCGCATGATTTGTTTTTCGCAGGTGGGAATTAACAAAAGTCGATGCTTAAGAATATCGCCTGAGATATGGGCTCTGTGAATGGCTTCGTGGCCATCACCAATTCCTCTAAATACAATAACTACTGTACATGTAGACCCGAAACGATTTGTGCATATTTACAATGGCTTACACAAAATTGTAATCCAGACTGTTGGTCCATTCATTCTCAGGGAACGTCTGGCCTTGGAGAATATAACCGATGCATGATTGGTTGTCCTAGAGACACATTAGCGTTTGCTGACGCCCTCAATTTCTCTGGTGATGTCATACATTTGAGCCTCCTTTATAGATGAGCTCGGCGTACGACGTACTCCGATCTAGACGATATTTCCAAAGATATCTGGCGAAAAGAGTAAATGTAAACCTGATCTTCATCTCCAAATTGCTGTCAGTTTCATGAGAAATGGTAAAAGACAACGACACAGTCATCAGGTATGCAGGTGTCCCAAAGCTTCGGTTCGGAGACCCTGTTGCTGATCATACACGATGCACAGAGAGTTCAATGAGCTGGTCAATATGGACGCAGGGGAGCTGAAGGAGTGGTTAGGCAAAGATGAATCGGCCGGAGCTGGGTGGGGTAAAGATGATGGATCTGGGGAAACGATTGGGCATGAGAGGTACGGCAGGAGTGTATTCCAGTCCAAGATCAATTCACCCCTCTGACTGGCGTCTCTACAGCGGTCGGAAAATTGTTAAGATCCTCGAGAAGAACGCGAGCAGGGATCCGGAAGGGTATGGTCAGGATGACATTGACCACATGCGGAGAGTGGTGGCCTACAACAAGCGCCACCTCGCCCAGGAACAAGCGGCCAAGCAGGATGCGCATAGTAAGTCAGCCAAATCGCTTAAGAACTGGGGTCACGACGCGCAGAAGGCTTGATGCGGCAAAGAAGGTCCGGTCAGTCGATCGGTCGGTTAATGGGTTGGTCGTTGTTTAGTGTTTCGATTAGAGAAGGGTAGCGGCGGGGTGGGAGAAGGTGGGATGGGCCGTGAGGTTTTTAGCGGATCAATGCAGGGGAGTATCCGCGATGGCGGTATTTTGTAGTCGAGAATAGATCCCTCTAGTGTCGTGAGTCGTTTTCTTACCTGGTCGGCCGCTTCAATCATCAACGGTCTGATGTTGGCGGGTGCGGCAATTGGGAATCAACGGGTCGACCTGGACAAGGCATGCTATGTCATATGGAAACGGGCGGTTAGGCAGGTAAGACGTTGTTAATATCCGGCGTGATGGTAGTGGTGGTAGTGGTGGTAGTGGCAGTGGTAGTGGTGGTGGGCAAAGCATGGACAGAGAGCAGTGCGGTGAGAGAGGGGTACACTCACGACACTCAATTGCTGGCGGGTCTGCCCCTCATGTTTGCGTTTGTGACAAATGTGACAAATGGCCCAGAGTCTCGACGTCCAGCGCGCGTTGACACGGTACGAGATGGATGACGCACGAAGCGTGAGATCGCTTCTCCATGTGCTGCTATGTTTAGAATCACCTCTGCATCCATCCCGGCTCTCCAACGTCCCCAAGCGCTTAAGCGCCCCAGCCACAGCCGTCCACCACCGATCTTCCGAGCCTCTCACCGACGTCGTCCCATAGCAGCGTTTCACTCTGTCTTATCTTGCTGCACGTCGCCGTGCCTGAGGCTTCCTTGAGATGCCGCTTCGGTATTGGCTCGGTGTCTTCCTTCTCTCACCCACCGCCCATCTCCTCTGTACGTCTGACGAAGCAATGCACTCGAAGGATTGCTCGCCAGTCTACCTGCCGAGGCCTTGCAAGGAAAATGATAAAATAGACCAATAAGACGGCTTCTGTGTCAGTCCGGTTGGACGAGATGGCATTTGTACACGGCCAGCACATAGCCAGAGCTGGCCCAGGGGGCATATTGTCTTCATTATTATTTGTATCACCAGCACACACTACACACACTACACACTACAGCACAGCTTTGCATTTCTCGGGCCGGAAGAGGTGAGCTGGTATGGGAATGGCGCTGTGATGGCGTTCCCGAGTGGCGCGACTGGCGATTGGCTTCGGGTATCGAGACATGCAGGCCGGTGGGGGATTGGCCGGGCTCAATAGCGTGAGAGGGAAGAATGAGAGATTTCACACGTGCTACGGTACAAGCAGGAGCAGGAGGGAGCAGGAGGGAGCAGGAATGGCCCAACGAGGACCCGCATCCTTCTCCGCGCGGGCCGGGGCAAGGCCTAGCATGTCATCGACGGCCAGCATCCCCAAAGCGGTGTCAAACGATCGTCGAGCTGTAGATTCGAGGTGCACAACGGGCAACGGGGCACACGAAAGCAGCCAAAGCCCACCTGCAGCCTGCCCCAGAAATGCACTCTCTGACCACCCTGCACACAAATTTAGCTCTTCGGCCATGCTGCCATGCTGCCAAATGCTCTGTATCCTGTACCAGACAGGAAATCCCATGCTAAATTTGAGGGCCATGCCACATGGGCCGGTTGGGGAGGCAGCCGTGGCCTTGGGGACGGTCGCCGATGCCTGGTGCCTGTGCCTGCGTGCCACCTGCGTGCCGCTGCTGCTCGCTGGCTGAAGTGTGCCATGGTGGGGCCTGCTGGACTGACAAGGGTCGGGAGAGTGGTGGAAGAAGCGTGGTCGGGGGGTGCTAAGGGTGCTCAGGGTGTTCAGGATGGTGAAAGGTGCTAAGGTGCTAAGGGTCTAAGGGTACGAAGGGTGCTCAATGGTGTGAAAGGTGCTAAGGGCAACTGGGGAGAGGCGGCGAGTGAGAGCGTGTGGCCTGCCGGGCTGCTGCTTGGAGTTGCTGGAGTCGCTGGAGTCGCTGGAGTCGCTGGACTCATTGGACTCACTGTATCACTGGACGGACCGCTGGGCCTGGGGGGGGGGTCTCCGGCGGCCAGG
>KV749929.1:61110-81173 GCA_001692915.1 Glonium stellatum
TAGACTGAATGTTCGCAATGACCATCGGAATGTTTTTGGGTTTCATGGTGGTAGCGTGTGTTAAATTACCAGTCTACAAAAGCACGCACTTGTTTGTTATAGTTCCTCTTCTCATTTTCTGTACTAGCAAGGTTTCTTTTATTTTTGGGGCCTATGGTTCTCGTTTTTGTTTTCTATTAGGGAGCTGTGGAGCCGTTCGGATACCCTGAGGGCATTACAACCGTTCTTTGCCTGCCTGCTGACCTTTCTCGTCTCGGGGAGTCGGGCGCGTTGTGATTGTCTTCTTTATTATTCTTTCTGAAAGGCCGAGCCTGGATTCTGCGAGCGTTTCATTCTTGGGGGAGTTATTTGTTTGTGCGGGCACGGAGCTGGCGGTTTGTGGTGAAAGTAGAAGAAAGTATGATGAGAAAGTTCACCTGTATATACTTGCCAATACAGCAGAAATACCGATGAATACGGGGAAACAGTGCTACCATGCGGCCGGTTTTTCATGCACGGCATCTTTTGATAATCAAAATAATCAAAATAATCAAGAATGGCAGAGACGCTATAGGCGGAGGGCTGGCGGAGGGCTGACTGAGGGCTGACTGAGGGCTGGCTGAGGGCTGGCTGAGGGCTGGCTGCAGCGCTTTTTGCCTGACTGGGACATATTTGCGGCATATTTGGGGCCAAACAGTCAAACAGCCGGCGAGGAGAGCGGCATCAGCCCCACCAAGAGAGCGAGGGCGTGCGCGGTGCTCGAAGTCGTCACTGCCCGCAATGCCTAATCCTTCACCAGCCCCAAGCTGAACCCAAGCGCGCCATACCATTGTCTATCCAACTCTTTTCGCTCACTTCTCCGCCTACACACCCACCACCCTACTGTTGCACGCTTCACAAACCGCTACCTCGTGGTCTGCGCATCTGGCAATCCTGCGCCCTGTGACTACTGTCTTCACTCGGCGAGCCTCTGTCATCCATCAGCCGCACGAGGTTGTGGAGCCTCAAATAAGTACCGCACTTCTTCTCGCGCGCTCCTTCGTTGCCTATTCTTCTCTATATACCAGGGCCTAGGACCGAGGATAAAATATCGACCGCATCCAAGCGCAACATGGCTTATAACAAAGGCTACAACCCGGATGCGCTCCCCGCTCACGCAGAACCGGAGCAGGTAAACTTCACCCATCCACCAAGCGCTATCTACCTCATGATCAAATCATGATATCTTACTATGTTGTAGGCCGCAGCAATGATGTCCCAAGCCCAATCTTCCTCGCGCCCTCCTCCGCGAACAACATCGCGGCCTGATTACAATAAACCGCCCCCACCGGTCCCCACCCAAACGCTTCGACCTGGAGATGACCGTTACGGGCGCAGCAACAGCTACGGACCAGGAGGCTATAATGACAGGCCGTCTAGCTACAACGATCGGCCGGGCGCCTATAATGACCGACCTGCCAACTATGACAGACCAGGTGCCTACAACGATGGCAGGCAACCGAATTCCCGCTACGAACAACATAGTCCACGCTTAGATGGATACGGTTCGCCGCCGCCTCAGAGCTACGGTCAGGGCCCCCCGCCGCAAGGATATCATGGAAGACCGCCGATTGTGAATAGACCGCCGCCTACACCTGCACCCCCTAGGGATGGAAATGATAGGGAGGCGCTCTGGAGGCTATTCGGGGCGGTGGATAAGGATGGTATGTTTACCCGAGTCTATTCTAGTACGGGGGTTTGGCTTGTGGCTTGGTGTGGCGGAATGGGAAATTGGCGTCACTGCGAAAGTCAGGAATTGACGGTTGTACAGGAAGCGGACAGCTGTCCGAGAAAGAGCTTCGTACTGCACTAGTCAATGGCGATTGGTCGCCCTTTGACCCGCACACAGTGCGTATGATGATAAGGTACTGAAGCCCTTTTTCCTAAGGCTCGCCCCTAATAATAAGGATGGCGGTTAACGACTAGTAGAATGTTCGATACGGACCGCTCCGGCGCCATAAGCTTCGACGAATTCTGGTAATTTTTGGTCCACCATGCACCGAGTTTTCTTGCCGCGCTAAAAACTTGACAGTGGTCTTTGGGGCTTCCTCGCTGCCTGGCGTGGCCTCTTTGACCGTTTCGATGTTGATCGCTCTGGAAGTATTTCATATGAGGAGTTTAGCGAAGCCCTTGTAGCGTTTGGGTATCGCCTCTCCCACCACTTTATAAGGTTGCTGTACAGCACGTACGACAGGCGTGGTGATAACGCCATCAGCTTTGATTTGTTTGTGCAAGCATGTATTAGCCTCAAGCGGATGACGGACGTGTTCAAGAAGTATGACGAGGACAGAGATGGTTATATCACTCTGAGCTTGTTAGTTTTAACTTCTCCTATTCCAAACATTCCCAGAATATCTCACTCGACGAATAAGCCTGTGCTAACCATCCTCGGCGTTAATAGCGAAGAGTTCCTCACAGGTGCGCAATCACTCTTTTTATTCAACAGCATCTCCCCCGTCACTGATACGGGCCTGTACTAGAAATTATTCGACAACGTTAAGAACTCTCCGTATGCAAACCCGTATATCTTCGAAGCTCCGGCGACCATCATCTCAATCTTGGTTCCTAAGGGTAAAAGTTAAGCTTACTACCCGGCATCCTTTCCTCGTCTTCTCCCTTTTAGCGGCTAGGGTCTAGAATTTAGGTAGAATAAGAAGGCCTGAGGTTGATATAAAAGATACTAACTTCAACCTTGGGTAAATTTTGCAGTTATATCGACGGTTTAAAAATCTTTTGATGTCAACTACTTGGGGAATTATTTTGGGAGAAAATTTATACGTGGAAAGAGGGGGAAGTGTAGCATTTTGATACCCCGGAAATTTTTACACCTGATGTCTTCAAACATGTATATCCCATAGTCGGGAATCGGGAAAGTGTCACCATAATTTCTACAAAAGTAGAGAGCCCCTGCATCTATGCGGACACCGCCGATCCCACTAGACTGCTCCGACGTGCGGCCCCGCGGTACCGAAACATATTAGCGGCATCTACCAGATAACGCCTGTCTAAAACAACAATATAGATGAATAACCTCCTTGGAGATGATGTTTTACATCTTCCCTTGACCGCCTATCCATTTTTCTTTTTAACGCGTTCGCTGATCAAGCTTCTTCTTTTGTAATCTCGCCGCTCCCCACCTCTTTCCCCAACACTTTGTTTCTTTTCCGCTCCCGCCTCTCCTCCTCTCGCTCCCTTCGCCTTTCCTTCTCCCCTTCCAGCCCGGTCTTCGTCTCCTGATGTTGCCGGCTCAAGACATTCTTGCCGATCAAAAATCCCACTAGCAGCCCCACGCCGGAGAACACTACATACACGATCCACATTGTACTCAGGCTGTCCGCGAACGCTTTCCTCGCGATAACCTTCTGAGCCGCGGGTAGAGCATCAACAATGCCAACATTCGCGCCGGCAGACCCGCCACCCAGCTCGCCGGCGAGCTTTGGCCCAAGGGTCGCCTGCAGGGTCGCCGACTTCTTTGCCATTTCGTTCTGGAAGATGACGTTGCCGATGACGACGGAGATGGCGGTGGCGAGGTTGCGCACGAAGCCGAAGGTCGCCGTCGCCGTTGCGATGTCGCGCGGCGCCACCAGGCTTTGCAGCGCTATCAGTGGCGACTGAAAGTTCGGTCCTACGCCGATGCCGGCGACTATCTGGTAGAGGATGATCTTGGCCCACGAGGATGTCGCGGACAGGTCGATGAATAAACCGAAGCCAAGGGTCATGAAGAAAAGACCGAACCAGATGGGTGGGAGGTATTTGCCTGTTTTCTTGATGAAGACGCCCGTAAAAGCGGAGGTGAAGGAGAGGGAGAGGGCGGTTGGTAGAAGATAGACACCACTGAGAAGGGGCGTGGCCCCGAGGACAGCCTGGAAATAAAGAGGTAGGTAGTAGGAGCCTGCGATGAAAGTAAAGGCGTGAAAGAAGCAGACCCCAAGCGCTGCAAGGTTAGAACGGTACGAAAAAATAGGAAGCGGCATCAAAGGATATGGTGCTACCTTCCACTCGATAATGAAGAAGAGACAGATGGTAAGAATGCCGAAGACAATTAAGCAGACTACTTTGGCGGATGACCAAGGAGAAGAGACGCCGCCGAATTCGAGTCCAAAGAGCAGCATTAATGTGCCGCCGACCATTGAGAGCGATCCAAGCCAGTCTATAGCCCTCAGCCCATCCCAAAGCGGGGTTTTTGGCGTGTGAAGGTCGAGGATGAAGAAGATGATGAGGAAGGCGACACCATCGAGTGGAAGGTTGATATAGAAGCACCATCTCCACGATACTCTTTGCGTGAAAGCTCCTCCAACGACGGGACCTAAGCTCGATGCAATTGCCCAGACGCCGCCTATGATTCCAAAATATGCACCACGCTCGCGCATACTGAATAGGTCGCTTATGCATATGTTAACCAGCACAATCAGGCCACCACCGCCTATTCCCTGGATGGCACGAGCTGCAATCAGCATACCAATATTTATAGAGAGGCCAGCGATTAGAGAGCCGATGAAGAAGATCACATTGGCTAGGAGGAGAATAGGCTTGCGCCCCCAGATATCTGAAATTTTACCCCAGATAGGAGTCGATGCGGAATTCGCTAGAAGATAGGCAGATCCGATCCATGTGTAGCCCGCCGAGGAGTGGAAATGCTCTGATATTGTGGGTAGAGCAGTAGTAATGATTGTCTATGGAACGTTAGGCGAGTGATTATCAGGGAGGGATGAACTGGTACATACGATATCTACCGCCGCGAGAAATACCGCCATCTAGACATTTGTTAGGACCCCTTCTCGCTTCGATGGGCTGTAGTCATAATGGCACTTACACCCAATGCGAACATGATCAAAGCAATCTTAACTGTGCTCCGTTTCGGCTTCTCGTCAGGCTGTACTGGCGCCGAAGGTTCGTTGTTGGTGCCATTTGGTCCGGAACTTATTGATAGTTTTTCAGGAGAGGCAACATCCTTATCCATAGCCGTAGCCGTGTCTGGAGTTGATGGTATTGCATACTGCTCGGCGGAAAGTTTTGGCCCAGTAGAAGCTTCTTCTGTTCCAGTTGGGAGGGATCGCTCGTCCTGAAGCTCACTGTTGCTGCTTGGCGACACCATGATGTATTAAAGAGGAGTCGCGGAGATGACTAGCAGTAGGTTTAAATTAAAGAGAGAGAACGGTTTTCGCAGCGTATATAGTTGTCATCTCGGACACGGATGATGAAGCAATTTACGAGGAGCTTCCCGCTATTGGAGAATTCTCGATCTTCAAGGCGCGATGGTGCACTTCGGGATCTGATTAAAGCCGAGGCGCGGGGTGTAAAGACGGCCGAGCCCGCCACCCATCGGCTAAGGCAGACTTAGTTTAACACCATGGTTAGTGATTGTACGGGTCGAGTAAGTGTGAGAGCGGGACATGAGTGTGGAAGAAGGTAGGCGAGCTGGCAAGTAGGTGGATGTGAACGTGGATCTGGCTTTGGAGCTGATGCAGACGAGCGGCAAAGTAATATATTTTAGCTAGCCATGCCAGCCTAGGGAGGCACGTCAACTGTCTTGTATGTATCACGCTGCCCCGTTCTTGTACCACACACAAGACATGTCAAGATGCGGTCCGTGCCGTGCTTGGCCTCACCACCATGCCGTGCACACTTACCACCACGCTTACCACCACGCTTACCACCACGCTTGCCCTCCCTAATTCAGCAAGCTTATGGTTCTAATTCAATGACTCCACTAGAAAATTTGGTCCCATCGCCTACGAAAAGTCGAGCGTACCCTCAAGCCTACCAGTCAGTTAATCTTTTTTTTTTGTCCAATGAGGAAATCTACGGGCGAGGAATGAGAAGTTAGTAAATAAGTACTAAGTACTTGTATTTGTTAATTATATTAGAACTAGCCAATTCACCGTCTCCGATTCCTAGAGCACGAAAATATTACTGTCTTTTGTATCTAAGTCGCCTTCAACCAACCCATCAACGCATCGTGAAATAGATCTGGCGCCTGGATTTGCGGCGCATGGCCTAGATCCGCAAACTCTATCAATTTACTCCCATTTATAAGGGCGGCAACTTTTTTACCTAGCACCTCATAGTGTCCGAGTAGCGGTTTAACGCTGTCTGGCGCCCATGCTTTACCAATAGCGGTATTATCCTTGTCCCCAATCAAGAGTAGCGTTTTGCTGGTTATCAGCGGAAACTCGTACACGACAGGTTGTGTAAAAACCATGTCTGTTGCAAGAGCCATGTCCCACGCGAAGGCAGCGCCGTAGAAAGGATTGCGATAGATGTCCACGAGCATGTTGACCCACACATCGTAGGACGAATTCCACGTGTTAGCGTAGTAGGTGGATTGCTCGTAGGCACGAATTGAGGCGTAGTTTGATGCTAGTTCCTGGGAATAGCTTGTGATGATGGGCTGATATGGAACGCCGAGAGCTTTCCAATCCTCAAGACCGATGGGGTTCGCTAGGACTAATCTTTCGGTGAAAGTGGGGTACATTAAAGCGAAGCGGGTCGCTGTCATGCCACCCATACTATGTCCTATTACTGTGATGTTTTGTTTGGCCGGAATCCCCAGATGCTCGAGGAGGTTGTACGTATTTAAAGATAGCTGATGCAGCGAGAATTGGTAACCGTGTGGCTTTGAGCTTTTGCACCATCCAATCTGATCGGGTACAATGACACGATAACCAGCAGCGGCTAGGACATGAATTGTAGCATTCCACGTTGCACCACAGAAGTTCTTGCCATGCATAAGCATTACAGTCTGATGGTTTGGAGTGCAGGAGGGCTGGATGTCCATGTAGGTCATCCAGAGAGGTTGACCTTGCGAGACAAAATGATAATGGTGGATGAGGAAGGGATAAGTGAAATCCGAGCCGAAAGCTGGAGTGTTTGGAGCTTCAGCAGGGTCGGGATCGAGCATAGAGTTAGGATGGGAAGCTATCGTTCTGGCAAATACCGCCAAGGTGACGGTTACGAGATAGTAGTGGAGCTTCATGATGAGATACAAGGCGTGGGAATGTCTATAAGATATTAGTTAGTATAACTCTTGGAACGGTGTTGATTTTTAATCGCAAAATCTGCAATTGGCGTTCAATAACCTTCTTTAGTGTATTGCAGGTTTTAACGGTCTATTTAGTAGTTGTGATGGGAGGAATATAGCACATACATGTGTACTCGGTTGCAGCTGGCCCGTGGGACAGACCACTCTGGAGTAGAGAGTGCTAATATTGCAAGGACGGGTCCATATTATGGATTTATAGGGACCCGGAGATGCTTCCCTGGTAGAGATGGACGAAGGGACGGAGAGCCCAACAGGACGGATCGGAAGAATTGGCGACAATGCCGTCTATGCAACATGCGCAATCTCTGGCTTCCTTGTTGGTGCTGGTGTACATTAGCTGCGTGATGCTTGAACGCGACTGCAAGCGGGCGGATTGCGGCGCAGAGCTATATATTAGCCAAGAGCTTTGATCTGAGCCTCAAGGGGGCCTTTGCGTGATGGGTTGGCTTGCCGCGCATACTTTCTTGGCTACGAGGTGCTTTTCGGGACGCTGCGGAGTTTTTGCAAGGGCGCCAGGTGCATTGGCGGTTATAAGGGCTGTTGTGTTTAATTTATAGCATACTGCAATCCCGGACATCAACGTTGGCACTCTGCAGAAAACGCCTTGGCTTCGGGAGGGACGTTAGATTGTCCATTGTGACTATTTATGTATCCAACGCATATGGCAAACTTTGCCTTCTCCGATTGAGCAAATTTGAATCCAGAGGAACAGCCCGTGGGTATCCAGAATGACGACTCCCGCCGAGTATAAACAAGAAGTTAGAGCGTAGCGACAGAATCAGGACCAAGCAGAAAGCTGTCGGCGCCTCTAAATGCAATCATCAGCCCCGAAACACCACTGGACCCATGTGACCTGTAATACAATATCCAAAGCGAAGCAGCACCTTGAGCTCCTTCTCCTGTTTCGCCGTTAACAAAGGAAAATAAATGTTAGGACGCCGGCTTATACCAGCTTTTCGGAACAGTTACTATAACATGTGTCTAAGCTCCAACCGGCAGAGCTCACTCTTCGGGAGTCTCGCTGCCCGAGCTGCTGAAGTAGCTTTGATCTATCCTAAGTATCCATTCAATCTTCTCTCTTTCGCTTTTCGCTCTGAAAAGGTACGTGTTACTCCTCGCGAAAACCGCCCACACGCTCTCTCGACTTCTTGCAGCAGCGTTCCCAGCTCCGTTGCTTATAAGTAGCCTTGCTATCTGAGGCTGATGGTCGACGCGTGAATTGGCTAGGTTAATGGCGTTTAGCTCGTCGCCTTCAGGTACACTATAAATATGTAGGTACGGTCGCCGTAATTCGACATATCGCCGCACCCAGCGTGTGTTGCTTGAGTCTGGCATGAGTAGATAACCGCCTTTCATCAGAGATGGATTCTTAGGAATGTGCCGAACGGTGGCGACTAGGGTAGGCGCAGGGCTAGTAGAGTCAGGCGGATGAGGAGCAAAAGCCGCGCCCGATGCAGGAGGCTCGAGGTTTGTGGTTGTCAGGATGATCTCGGCAGGGGCCTTCTTTGTTTGCCAGAGAGAGAGGACGCGGGTGAGCAGCTGGATTTGCCGCTCGTCGAGGGAAGAGGATGTCGGTGTAGCGGTGCCATTGGCTGTTAGTGCCCGAGAGCTGAGCACGCTTCGCGCCGTTTCAATCTCAGCAATCCGTCGCCGCCGTTTCTCTGTGTTGATAAAATCGCGGACTAAAGAAACGCCCCGAGGTGTCCAACCGCTCAGTAATTCCTCACCTTTAACGAAATCATCACGAGTGTTCATTCGCCAAAGGTCGGTGGCGCGTTTGACTGAAGTTGGTCGGATCGTCACAGAGAATATACCGACCGTGGAGTGAACGACGCGGGTAGCGTTCCAAAACTGCATGAACATCGAGGTTGGGCGGATGTACGACCGTGACCTGATCTGGAGAGAAAGGTCGATAGGGAACACCATTGGTTCGCTGAGCTTCGCACTGCTTACATTCCACAGTAGACATGCCTGGACACGATACTTTTCAGGAGTAACCCGGTCAAGAAGGAGAGAACCATGCATGCTAGAGTCCCACTGGCCAATGAAAGTAACATTAGTTGTTCCATCTGCATTGTCTTTGACAGCAGGGGGGGACACAAGCTTCAAGGGAACTTCTTGCACAGGGCTGTCCAAGGCTGGCGCATTTCCAGAAGCGTCGAGAAGGCGTATTCGGCCCATCCTTAGTGTTGAAATATCTTGCCACTGTAGAGTATCGCCTGATGTGTGGGTCAAATTGATTACAACCCTTCGCTGGAGCCCTTGGTGCAATTGGTATGCTCCTGTGTCGAGAGCACTATTTTGAATGACCTCTACAGGCTGATAAGTCCCGTCCTCGGATATTTCATGGATCTGAATCCGTGAAAAGATATCATGAAGCTCTTCGGTGTAGAACTCAGACTCTGGGAGACGAGAATTGTAACGCTTTTGCTTTGGTCGAGGAGCTGAGTCGCGCATGTCATCCCAACTTAGCAGCTTGTCAAGATGCATAGTTGTAACTTTGGCAAAGATCGAGACCCTTAGGGACGATGTTTGTGGGCTTGAGTAAGGAAGGCTCATGCTATGAACACTTTCAAATCGCACAGCACCTTCGTCAAAGTCCTTGATCATCTGCGTGGTTGTGGCTCCGCCTTCGTCTGATATGCCAGGAACAAAAAGCTGAGCATGAACTTCTGTCCCCTCGCGTTCTGGAAATCCAACTAGGTCGTGCATGACTACATTGAACTTCAACGTCGTGGATGGCGCCTCAGCAGACGAAGGTTCCAGGGATAATCTAACAATGCCAATGACATTTGCTGTGTACGGAGATATTACATCAAGACTGAAGTCCTGAACTCGGGATTGAAACACTGCAGCAAGTGGAACGTCCACGTCCCCAATGCGTGAATATTCTGGCATACATGGCTCGGAGAAAGGGTTCTCAAGGCTGAAGTGTTGTAGGTATTCTGGTCGATTGAGGTATTGGTGCATCTGATGCATGAGCCGGACGCGGAATCGGAGTTTCTGTAGCGACCAGAGGTGGACAACCTGGTTTTTGAAATCAACTACTCTTACGCCGACACAGGGCTTGGGACTCGTATCAAGATCTTCATCGTCCTCACCCGGTATGCCATTCAGCACGAGGTCGTAGGATGAAGCGAAGGGATGACCGACGTCTACGATACAAAATTGAAAAACCACGTGTTTGTCCATCTGCTGGCTCATGACCTGTGCCTCTTTAAGCGTTGCGGCGTTCTGAAGAATTGTTTCGGCCATTGCAACATATTTCCGCTGTCGCCAGCGCCCGAATGCGGCTTTTGCAAGCTCTAGTTGATTTTCGGTTGGCTCGGTTGAACTATTGGTTTGTGGCGTGGTCGGCTGCTGAAGTTCTTGTATTTGGCGCTGGAATTCTTCCTTCTGATCTTGCAGCTGCTTTTGCATCTCCTCCTTGACGGCGCGTAGGTTCTCTTCCATCTTCGCCTTCTCCGCTTTGATCTCCTCAATCTCAACGTTAGCTTCTTCTGCAGATTTTAGTTTTGCTTGATATTCTTCCTTTTGCTTGTCAAGCTTTTCTTGCATGTCCTCTCTTACTAATCGTAAACGGTCGTCTTCTTCGCCCGGCTGGGGGGTAGAAGGCATGGTTAACACGGTATCCAATGAGAAATTGTCAATTGTACCAGTAGAAGCATATTTCTCTCTAACTGGGTACGATGTCACGGAGTCTAGATCATCTTCTGTATCACATAGCCGACTTTCCGGCCTGCCTTTGCGTGTGGCTCGAATTTTCTGTAAATCATCGAAGATTGTATCGAGCTCTTCATCTGTAAGAGACGATATTTTCTGATCAGGGCCTAGTAACGCAGTGACGGCTTCCCGTCGAGCAAATGACCAATCCGAATCGCGTCCATTTCGTTGAAACGGGGCTGGAGATGCCGCTCGTGGGCTTTCGGAATCGAATTCTGACTCTGGTCTACTAATGTTGCTCCAGGATCTCTCATGACCTGGACGAGGAGATGGAGAACCAAGCTGACTGACTGTTACAGAGTGGCGAAGGAGACTTCCTTGTTCTGCACGCTCTGCTCGAGCTTCCTGGGGATTATTGAAACGGAATATATGGAAATCGCCTAGGATAATTCGATAGCCGCTCCGTAGGCGTTTTGGCTTTTCTATCCGAATGCCATTTACCATTACTCCTGCATTATCTTTGGGAACTACTGTGACTGCTCCATCTACATTTTCAAATGTGCAATGATCATGTAAAATTTGTGAGCCATTCAATCTAATCTCGGCAGTTGTTGCCGTATCGACATTCCCCACCGTGGTGGTTCCAGGTTTCAGGTTGTAAACCAGACATTCCGCAAGCAAAGGATCGTCGCTTAGGTTCACGAGATGCGGCATCTTTTTAGGGGTAGAAAGCCCAACGAACCCTTTCTCAATACTGATCCCGAGTTCTTCTAACGCCGCTTCTCGCTCCTTGTGAATTTGCTCCGTCTTCTGTAGCTTCTCTTCCCATGTTTGATTAAGGTCTTTGTACAACTTCTCAGACTGATTCAACTGTTCCGCAATCTCCGCTTTTGAGACCTTCTTGACAGTCCCATCTGGTTGGGTGATTGAGACAATTTGCTTTTCTAGGGGTGTGTCTGGGGCGTATTGTTCTTCCATTAGACCTGGGGAAGCCCCGCCGCTGAGCTTAGAGCGAAGCTGCGCAAGCTCTTCCTTCAGTTCTCTAATCATCCGAGCATTTGGATCTTCGTTGACTACAGCGTGATTCTTGATGCGTTTAGCGGAATCTGCGTAACGCAATGTCGAAAGAGTTTCTTCAAAATTGATATCTGCTGGCGAGATGGCAGCTATCATGGCTGTCAAACTGTTGCCGCCTAGAGAGTCCTTCAAGAGCCATGTCAATACGGAGTCTCGATAGGGGACCATGGACGCATTTTTCTTTTTGCCAGATGATAAATCTGCCAGCGCAGCAATAACACGACCCAGAGTTGACAAAGATCGATTAATTTCAGCCCCCTCCTTCAATCGCGCTCCTGTTGCACCAGTCGAAGTGGCTCGTTCTGAGCCTGCCAAATCTACAAGACTAATCTTCGCCACTTTTTCGGTGTCCATGCTTGTCTCCACATCATGACGCTTCTGAGATAGAGTCAGAGTGAATACCGCGTGAGACCTGCTAGAAGTCTCATTCATATTCGTCGCGGCCACCGTCCGAGCTTTGTTACCCTCATCCATCAAGTTTTCGATTTCCGAAAAGGACCGTACCACAAGTTTCGCAAGATCTTCTACATAGGGCCCTGTCGAGGGGTGCTCGCGAACCCTTAGGTTCCCCTTAGTAGACGGATTAAGAAGGTCGCGCACACGCTCGTTGTATATTTCCAAGTATGAGACTTCCACCGTACAGCTAAGGGTCTTGTCATGCTGCATCTCCTCGATCCTTTCGAACATGTTCCTACAGATCTTGGGTATCACGCCAGCCTCTTCCCCATAGCCCATCATCGAGTATGACTTGCCAGATCCAGTTTGCCCATATGCAAATATACAGTTATTATATCCCTGGAAAGCGTTGTCTAGAAGCGGTTTACCAAGATCAGTAAACAGGTCCTCTTGCCCAGCGAAATGGGGATCATTGCGATTGAAAGACCAATAACTCTTGTCGAATGCGAACGTCTTGGTGCCTTCTAGGGCAGCTTTTGCGGCCTTTGACTTTGTGTCGATATGTGTTGGGGGAGTGAGAATGGTTTGTTCATTTTTCATCCGAACAATACATTTTGCCTTTCTGTCAAGCTCTATACATAGTTAGACACGCGTTAAATTTTACGTAGAGGTATCACGTACCTCTGCCATTAAAAGGCCTCACCCTCACCACCACTTTGATGTTTCCTCCCCCAACCGCGGCCATGGCTGCTGCGATCGTTGTCCTAGGCGGAACTCGGTGAAGTGGACCTTCGTCTAGAGACGGCAAAGCAGAGGTTCTTCAGACAAGCCGATCGGGCGGCCTCATCGCTGAGGTGTCGCGGCGGGAGGAAAGGAGAAGGAGTCGCGTCTGTTGAGACGAGGGGCGCGAAATTGATGTTTGTTGGCCCTGAAATTGCTGCAACTCGGGCGTTCTGGCGTCTTCCCTGCGGCGGAGGATCCGTGCATGTGCAGCCTGCATGACACACGAAACGTCCATCCGCGTGTTGGTCTGTGGTCACAGCTCCGAAGGAAACACCAACCTTTTTTTCTTGCGCCATCCCGCACAGTAACCCTCGACAATTCCGCTTGAAAGCGCTGTACTCGGCCCTTCTCCGAAACCCAGATTTCGATGCCTGACGAAACCATGTTTCGCCCTCCTATAAATCGGTCTATGAGGACGCTCGACCGTGCGTTCTTCAAGAAGACGATCCCCACCTCGGCGGCTAGGATACTCGACAACAAGGATATTTCATTCTGTAGAAAGGCCTTGGAGAATAGTAAGGAGGCTCTGATACAGAGCCGTATTGCGCCTATAAGGCCCGACCCAGTAGAGGAAAAGGCTCAAAGAGGAGGAAGATGTATCATTTTGAGGCCAGAGATCAAGCACAATGGTAGTCCCTCAGAATGTTACTATTGGATACGATTGCGGCTGACCAAAGTAGACAGACTTGCAGACGTGGAGTTCTAAACTAAGGGAGCTACACGCTAATGGCACTGTTGGCGTGATACCATATGAACTTCATTTAGATTACAGCTACTGGACGTACTGTGTGTACTCATGTGCAACTGTTTCGACAGACAAACTGATGGCTTCCAGCCGATATTGTGCAGGCTATCCTGCCTGATGAAGAGGGCGATGAGCTACCTACGGGGTTCAGTCTTGTCGGTCATGTTGGTAAGACAGCTAACTCGAGTATCATCTCTACCTGTTCTAATTTTTGACACAGCACATCTCAACCTCCGAGATCGATATCTTCCGTATAAACACCTAATAGCCAATATTCTACGAGACAAGAACCCCACGGTTGAGACCGTCATCAACAAGCTTGATCGTGTTGGTGAAGAGAATGAATACCGCACTTTTCAGTACGAAGTGCTGGTCGGGGCCGATGACCTCAATGTCGAGGTGCACGAGCAAGGCTGTGCTTTTCGTTTTGACTTTGCGAAGGTATACTGGAATAGCCGACTGCATACAGAGCATGAACGCCTTGTGTCCATATTCAACGAGGGAGATGCCATTTGTGATGTAATGGCTGGGGTAGGGCCTTTTGCTGTCCCGGCTGGAAAGAAACGCGCTTTCGTATGGGCAAACGACCTAAACCCAGAAAGTTACGCCAGCCTCAACGACGCTATAAAACGGAACAAGGCATGTAATCGCTTTCTTATAAGATCTGTACTACTCGCTAACAAAGCTTCCTTAGGTCGTAGACTTCGTCCGCCCTTTTAACTCAAACGGCTACGACTTTATACACACGGCCACTGCATCCCTGCTTCAGACAACTCATTCTGTCTCAATTTACCCTAAGGCGAAAGCATCTCGCAACTCCGCCTCTGTCACAACACCTAATCCCCCTACACCATTGAAGACCATCATCCAACCGCGAGTCTTCTCCCACTACGTCATGAATCTACCTGCAAGCGCCCTAACATTCCTCCCGTCTTTCATTGGTCTTTATTCCAACGTCCCCTCTTCATCTAGTGATATCCGGAAACTTTTTACCCCTTACACATCCGTCTCGTTGCCTATGATCCACGCCTACTGCTTCAGTACCAAGAGCGATGACAACGTCGCCCAAGCGCACGAGATCTGTGCGGAGATATCTAGACAGTTAGGTCACGAAATCACACCCAGCACCCCAGAAACCCAGATTTGGGATGTGAGGGATGTGGCGCCAAAAAAGCGGATGTTTTGCGCCAGCTTCAGATTGCCTGCAGAAGTAGCCTTTCGGATGACAGAGGGTGCTGGAGGAATTTAAATGCCATTCTTCAATCTAAGCGCCTGTAACTTGGAAGAAAAATTTTTTTGTTTGTACATTTGATGCCCGTTCCTCCAAAGTGAAAACCGTCTAGCCATCAACCTGTCCTATCGAGTCGCATTAAATGCCAAGCTTTCCGCCGTTGCATAAGGGTGCTGAGCAATCCGCCGTTTGTATAATCGAATGGGTCATGAATATGTATTTGGGAGCTACCCCTGAAGCGTCTGATCTGAAGAACTCCTGCAAAGTGAAAGAAATCAAAGCAGGTTGCCGTGTTGTCTCAAATTTAACCACAACCATTGAGCAGAAAGGGAACTTTTCCGGACTATCCAAGTCGAACTCCTTACACCACCGCCACTATGTAGAATGCAGCCTCAACGTACTCTCTCACCACTGAATGCCTCGTCCACCTCCGCCCCCGCCTCCGCCATTCCAAGAACTTCCACCGTTGCCTAGGTTGCCTGGGTTGCCGTTACCGTTATCGTTGCCTTTGGCGCTGTTCTTGGAGTCCCATTGAGCTCCACTAACGCCGGCATCGTTTTGGTTCCAACCGCCTCCGCTGGTGCTTCCAGCCCTGTCGTGATTCCAGGCCGTGCCTCCTTTTCCACTGTTGCAATCATCATTGCCATATCGCGACCCCTGACTAGACGGGGCCTTCTTCGAACCGGATTTAAGCGATGACTTGGCTGAGACTGGCTTCGTGGAGCTATGGCTTGCTCCAGAGTGGACGCTAGCTTGGTCGTTCGATGCGCTGGCCAAAACATCATCGTTGGGCGAGGCAAGGTTAGTACCAGAGCCTGATGCCGCCTAAAAGAAGTCAGTGTTAATATTTCCGCACTAAGTTATTGCAGGGTAATCTGAAGTAGAATGGTCAAGCATACCCTAACTCTTAAAAATTCCTCAATAATTTCCTCCTTGCTCAGGCCCATAAGCTTCTCCTTCACCATCTCCTCACTCTCGTCTTCTAACCCTTCATCAAATTCATCCCCTAGAATACGCTTCAGCATTGAACGGCTGCGGTATTTAAACCTAAATACCGCGTACGGCTTCTCTAGGCTATCAATATATGCTGGCCTCCCCACTCGGTGGTGGTATTCAGCGCCCTTTCCAACACGAACCTGATGCTCGAGCTGCTCTTTTTCTGCAAGAGTTTCTGGAACTTTATAGAGTAATTCCTCAGGCTCGAGGTAGAGTGTTGCAGCACGCCCGTTGGGAGAAGTGATAATATCCTTAGGGGGTGGTGTTTGGGGCGGCTGGGTGGTAGCCCAGGTGGGCCAATAGGGCTTGGGGGAAACGTCAGGGCCGGATGAGGGTTTCGACGGGGTGGATTTGTTATGATGAGAAACGGGCTTGGGCTTTTCTTTCTTGGAAGTAAATTCCTGCTTGTGGGTGGATTGATTCCAATTGTCTCCTTGGTCATTTGTTTGGTAGTTGGAGTTATTGTTCCAGTTAGATGTATTGTTATTCAGATCGTTGTCCTGGTTATTATTCCAATTAGACTCATTGTTTTCATCATTGGCTTGGTCGTTCTGGGTATCCCAGCTCGAAGGCATCCCGCTATTTCCGTTGTTGTCGTTGTTGTCCCAGTTAGACGTTTCAACAGCATTATTATCGTTGTCATCCCAACTATTGCCATTACCACCTCCGTTGTCGTTATCTGATGTATCATTGTGATATATATCGGCCGGGTTATTCCAACTTTGATCCGCAGAGAGGTCGTTTTGATTCTTATCGTCATTATTCCAAAATTGATCATCCCTGTTGGCATCAGCTGAGGCCCAGCCTTGATTACCAGAGCGTTCCTTGCTATCTTTATTGCCTTTGGTGGAGTTCCTGCGCGTATTGGTAGTCGGAGGGTTACCCCTGTCGTCATTCCAAGATGTGGCCTTTCCACCCGCCTTCTCAATGGTCCCGCATTTTTTGCTTTGATTTTTGTTGTCATTATCATTGTTTTCCTTGTTCCAAGGATTGTTGTCACCGGACTTGTTGCCGCCTTTTGCGGAGTTCCATTGATCTGGTCTCACATTTCCACTGTTCTCCCAGGGGTTTTCACTACTAGAACTGCGTCTTACCGCTCCAGAGGCCTTCTCATTGCCACTGAATGGTGTGTCTTTTCCTTTGCTAGCGTCGGGCTGAGATCCGCAGGGAGTATTACTTTTGTTGGCAGATATCCATGTATTTTCTTTGGAGGCTTCATTGCTATTTTCTTTTTTCCAAGCTTGACCACTTCCTTTACTATCGCCACCGGAAGGAACTCGGGCGCCCCTACTCGCAGCGATTGGGCTTGCGTTATTAGTCTGTCTATCGCCCCTTCCGCCGACCCAACTGCCTGAATTAACATTATTCGGAATTTCCATCGATAAAACGGAGGGAGTGCGAGCCCAGGCTGGAATTTCTTGCCAAGACTGGCTAAGTTTTGACGCACCAGTTTTGTCACTTTGGTGCTTAGGGTATCCTCGATATTGCTTGTTGGGGGGAGGCACAGAAACTTTGCTGCCCCAAGACTGGAAATCTGGTTCCCACTGGTCTCCTTCGTCGTTCGTATTCGTCCAAGACAACACCTCGTCGGCGGGCCCAGTTGCCCACCCACTATCTCTATCTTGATCAACACGCCAACTTGAAGGCTGAGCACCCCAACCCGATTCATCGATATATTCATCCCAGGGATTGGAGGACTTCCTTGCCCCATAACTATTCGAATACGCCCAGTCATATGATTTGGGAGAGTGTTGACCCTGATGATAAGACGGCCGTGGTGGTATGTTGATAGGCTGTTTTCCTGGGTCAATATGACTTCCCCACTCCTCTTGGCTTTGGGTGCTGCTTCGCCTCCGGTGCCGACGTGTGGTTTCCGATAAGATGGAGTTTTGGTGGTACGAGTCTTGCCCGTACCTACCCGGAGGCACATGACCTGCTGCCGTGTGAGGACGGTCTCGAAAATTTGATTCTTTCGATCTTGCTGGCCGCCCAGGTGTGGTAAGGATGGTTTCAACTTGTGCAGCCCCGAAAGATTTGCTCCGTGGCCAGTCGCTGTTGTAATGCTCGAAGGATCGATTCCGAAGCTGCCAATCCGAATCTCCAAAATTGGTATGAGAGGGTCGTTCATTACCATGACGTCTATTTCCATAATATCCCGACTTTCCTGAGTCTCCTGGCTGTCCATCTAGGGTAAAATTCTGATCTTCGTAGTCTGCAGAGCCGTCAAATATGCCGAACATGTCGCCAACAATACCTTCATTATCGTCTTGCACGGCTAGTTTCGGCGACGCCTTTTTCGCCGGAGAGCTGGGCTTCGGTCTTCGTGCAGGGGCAGTGCTTGGTATAATGGTTGACGTAGTAGGCTTTGAAGACCGCCGCTTAGGTGATTTATCATCGACAAGACGACCATTGCATCGGAGAACGACGACTTCGATAGTGCCAATATTCATGAGCACATCCGGACTGACATCAGGCGCTTCGTCGGCGGAAACTTCAAAAACGTTAGATAAGTCTGCAACATGGGTAAGGGGTCTGGGAATGGGGAGGGTACGAACCAACATTAAGCTTTTCAAAGTTCCATTCACGTCCCATAAATTTGCCATCAGCCTGCCTCTCTTCTTTTTGACGTACACGAAAGTCAACACAAGCATTACTAGATGAATTCACATCGTCTGGAATGACAAGGCCTTGGCGATTGCGGTTGCATTGATAGACACCATCTATGTAGACGAACATAGCCAAGCCAGGGGCAATGTAGCCCGTAGAGAGTAGATGGATGGTAAAATTCTTTGGTGTGGATGGGATGGCAACGAAGGCCTCCACGACACCATCAGCATAGGATGCGCCATACTCCCGAAGCTTTTCATTCGACCTCCCCAATTCAATAGAGCAGTCGAGGTCCTTGAGCTTTGGCATGTTTTCGAGTCATGTAGAACTACTGACTATTTGTAATGACGAGTGGGAGGGAATTCAGAGGATTGAGAAGGGGATCTAGTAGTCTTGGCGACGTTGACAGAGTGCCTAGAAAGGTAGGTGTTGAGAGGCGCTGGGCGGTATTCCTGGAGGGAATTTAGACACAGTAGTTCCGAGCAGAGGGAGGGTAGAAAGGTTAACACGATGCGGTGAAGTAACGCTGGGCTCGGGGATGTGCGACAGGTATACGAGGGAAATTGAGTTGGTTGATTGGCGAACGCGGAGTCGGAGTGGGTGTGAGAGATGAGCAGCGTGATAGTGAAAGCGGCGAGGGACAGGGAAGGGGAAGGGAAGAAGGCGAGGAAGAAGACGAGGACGCGGAAGAAGATGAAGAGGAAGACGAAGAGCAAACGTGACAGAGAGAATAGCGCGAGCTTGGGAGGTTGTAGCCGACAGTCAGTTACGTCTCTGGCGGAAAATGGGATGGCCCGACGTGTGAGCAGGAACTAGGTAAGAGAGGGTGAGAGAGGGAGCAGGGGCAGATTTATGGAGCGTGTCAACAGCTATTCTAACATGGAACAATAGGGAAAACTATTTCAGTGTCAACAAGGGACCACTGGAGGTTGATTCTACGGCTGACACCACAATAGCACGCGGCGAAATGTGGCAGTTTCTCATTGAACGGAGCTTGACGCACAATACCAAGGATAAATTGGTGAATACGTCTCATCGTTTCATTGTCTTTGCATGTCTGAATATGGACAACCTGTTGAAGTTGGGCTCTGCACAGTTGCCGCATGACTAGATTCACAGTTAACGGCATAGAGCGGCTTTTTGAAGAGCAGCTCGCGACCACGATAACAATGGCGGGGACGGCCCAATGAAGTCGCTGGCTGGCGGCCAGCGGGATTCCAGTCCGGGGGAGATAAGTGATTAGCGGATTGCAGGTGAGGATTCGAAGAGGAGTTAGCAGGGCGCCATCTAGACGCGGTCTGCAACCGGGGGACGCCACACGGGCTGCAGGAGAGCATGCGAACAAGAGGGATGTGAGGGGATGGGAGGGGATGCGATGAGATGTGACGAGATGCGAGGGGATGCGAGGGGACGCGAGGGGACGCGAGGGGATAGCGGCGTGGGCAGGAGAAGCGAGAAAAGCGCGGCGGTGATGTTGCCAAGGAGGGAGAGAGGGGGTGGGAGGG
>KV749930.1:3305-17189 GCA_001692915.1 Glonium stellatum
ACTATACTAAGAGTATTCGTGAGATAAACTGCTCTCGGCTATAGTAGGATTTGCACTCAGGGCAGGCCGTTAGCGGAACGGAAAAAGGGCGTTATTTCTGAATTTGTCTTTAGGTGTAAAGATTCAGATATGTGTCCCATGTAGTCCCTTTGAAAGCGCTGGTCTACCTGGTTAGCGTGGACCAGGAGTTTGCATATAAGTAAGCAAAGTTATACATTAATCTCGGCACCGAAGATCTACCAACATTATGGATAGCCATGATTCATCTAGGAGCTCAATTATTAAGCACATTCATTCAAATTCCAGAATACCAAACCATCGAATTGATGAAGGCCGTAGATTTCATTGCTGCCGTGATGCAGCTGGAAGCACACGGACGCCAGACCACCGCCTACCCAAATCGTTTCGCCCGCTAAAACGCAGCAAATAGAGAGCTAAGATGGCACTAATATGCCACTCAGACCGAAGTCGTTCAAAGATATTCGGACAAGTACGAAAATTCATATTGTACAATGCGCATCTGCGCGCAAAAGATCATGACCAAAAGGCGATAGTCGTGTTGAAGCTCTTGCGCACTATTCTAAGCCATTCGTCGACTTAATGCGCCTCTTCCACTTCAGCAAGCCATCTTCTAATTCCCTCCTTCAGAGTTGAGTCTGTCGTCGGCTTGCCAGCAATCATACTCTTCCTCTCACGTATTGAATCGGTATCCGTGCCCTTGTGGTCGTGGCTCGCACGCTCAGCAGCAACGCTCTTTACAACTTGCTCTAATGCACCGAGTACAAGCTGTTTACACTCACTCCTTGAGATTTCCAACCCTGGGGCAACATCGGAACCGGATCTACGGTCTCTCCTACCACGGCGAGAGCTCGAACGAGAGGAGGAAGCAGACTGTACGCGAGATGGCTGGCTGCTCTGCGCAAGCACACGTTCGACAGCATCCACTAAAGTGCCATCCATATCCATGATTGGCTCTTCAATAAATTTTTCCTCTAGGTGTAGCTCGGTCATTGGTAATGTAGGCGTGAGATTCGACTGCGTGTACGGATTGCCATACTGCGAACGAGCGGGGCCGGAAATTCCAGGAGTAACAACAGGCTGACTAGGCGTGGGGATGAGCTTGACGAGTCGGCGGAGGCGAATGCGCTTGACAGTAAACGTGCGAGTGTCAGCGACTAAAGCCGTGCAAACCTCGATCCACTTCTCCATAGGACCTTGTTCTAGGGTTGGGGTTGTGGCGGTAGTGATGGGAGTTGGCTCAGCGCTCATGGCGCGTTTAATATCGCGCTCAAGATCAGCATACGGGGCAACACCTTGCAGTACGAAATCAGCATGGAACTTTCCTAGCCATCCAGCAACATTTACGGGTTGCTCGGCTTCTCGGTGAGGAAGAGAAAAGACGGATGATTGATCAAAACTGGACCCTTCAAGGCTGGAAACGGAGTGGTATCCTCCTAGAAGCGGCGATTGCAAGGGGGACCCAAATCCCAGTGACGGGATATCTACATCAATGACGCCATCGTTCTCGTTTACCGATAACTTTAAAGGCGAATCAAGGGGCTTGGGTCGCTCAGGAATTGCTCGAGCGGCAGATGCTGGAACACCGCTAGATCCAAGAGGACGCTGCTCTGGGGAGCTTTCTGCGGTCTTCATGGTTGATGGGTCAAATATTTCGAGGTCATCACCATAGATTTCGTGGTCTACTTCCAGCTCATGCACCATTTGTTCGAGTGCACTGCGGGGTGGGCGATCCGCAGGCCGCTTGAAACCCATGCCGGTTATCCCTAGTCCATCGTCTGTTGACTGCAATATATCGCTCTGGTCGGTCGAGGACTCGCGACGACCACTGCCACTCCAGAAACTCATGAAGCTTCCCCATCGACTAGCTGACTGAGAATCAGTGCTTGGGCTACTAACATGCCCACTAGCGCTTCGCTGTAGTGTATGCATTAAATTGGCTGATGCAAGGCTCTCGCTACTTTCAGGACGATACTCGGTAGTGGGACCGGAGGAATTTGTTCGTGGAACGGTAAAGTGTGCTATAGGTACTGCATTTTCCGGGGTGACAGTAGAAGTAGTAGGTGCACTACTTTTTGATGTTGTCGCACTGTCAGTCATGGATGGGATGACAAGGCTAGTTCGTATTGACCGGGTTTCTGAAGGATGCCGGGAATGTCGAATGGCTTCTGGAGGATCAGCAACACCAATATCTGGCTTGTCATCGGCAGACTCAAGTGTCGAAAGACTATTGCCTTTTATGCCAGGGGGTTGTAGCCGCATGTTTGAATAGCTTTGTTTCCCTCTACGATTAATTGTTCGACGTAAGGACTGCTGTCTCGAAATTGGCACATTGGTTGGCGGCGACTGAGAATAAGCGCGAAAGGATGCTGAAGTACTTGGTCTTATCGGCGAAGCTCCATCATACATTGTATGCGAAGATGATGGTAGAAAGGCCGCCAACAGAAATATCAACCTTCGGGCTGCCATCTTGTCGCTTGACACAATAATCGTGCGGCTCGAAATTGTCAAATCTTCGCCGATATTCGACTTTTGCTGCTCGCGATGACGCTTGCGATACCATTTTGGGCCAAGGATATTGAGCCACTCCGTGTGATTGCCGAGAAATGCCGTGAGCAAGTTGAAAAAAAAGAAGTTCTGATCCCTTCCACCCGCCCATCTGCCTAGCCACCTTGCTTCTTCCCGCCAAACGCCCCATCTACCTTGGCCCGTTACTACCCGGGGAACTTTCATTCCACGCACCACCCTTTCTCCAGCTAGATCGACCGCTTTTTTAATATCTTGGTCGAATGCTAGAGCGTTAGGCTGAAGTCTCAAAGTTCGACGAGGCTGTATTTGAAGGAGGGGTTCCCGGTTGGACGAGCGCACTGGTTGAACTCGAGGTTGTTGAGCCGTCGGTGGAGATCCAATATCTGCAACTTTGAAATGGGCAAGAATCCTTTCGTGGGTAACAAACTGAAGGCTCGTAAGGGTCCTTGTGATGACATCCCAATGCTGGCCGATCACATCTACGCGGTCATCGACATCGCTGTTAAGCGAAGTCGAAAGTAAAGAATCAACACCAAAATTAGAGTCAACCAGAGCCCAGCCAGCGCGTCGGTCAGAGTCAAAGGAAGAACCGAGTGAGTCATGTCCATGGGCAGAGGTAGCCGCTTGACTAGCTATCTTTTGAGTTGGATGACCAGGGCGAGAAGGAGGCCGCGCAGAGAAAGGCGAAGCAACAGGGAGTTGGATGATAATGGTAATAGCATACATGGGCGTCTTGCGCGGCTTTGCTGGCCGTTGTGCCGTCCGGGTTGGCGCTCCTACAGTGCCGGCATGAGGGAACGGAAACCCATTGCCCTTCCCCAACGAGTTCTGAGGCGTGGGCGTGTACGCATTGGCCGAATCTAGCGGCTGGCCTTCGTCGGCAAGTGCAACGGAAAAAGTACGAGTGATCAGTATGGTTCGTCTCCGTGGCTCCCTTGAAGGTATCTCCGGCACTTCCGCCACCGATCGAGGCAATTCTGGAGGCGGGTTTGAAGGCGTATATGATTTCGCTAGATGACTCTTCTTTCGACCTTCTGCTCTACCAAACGAGCTTGTTCCGTCGTGGAGGCTAGGGCTGGTGATACTAGAGTCGGCCGCTCTCGAATCCAGTGGCACGATATGAAGCTTATTACTCGGGCCTCTGTAGCTCATAGCAGTGTTTCCGAACATGCAGTCCAAGCATATGTTCACTAGATCCACAGATTCCTTTGTCCTACCCTGGGAATGCTCGTCGATGTTGGGCATGGAGGATATTGACGATCCTCTTGTACGAGCTCGCTGAAAGGCACCAACGGTGGGAGAACGCGGCGTTGTCTCGGATGCGAGAGAGGATCTGCGGGCGTGCGTCCCACCGAAAGCCGGACCAGTCATGTTTGATCCTCCAGTTCCTCCAAACAACCTGGCTCGAGGGTTTGCCTGCGTGGGTGATTCGGAGCGCGGGGGGCCTGGCTTCGAATCAAAGAGGACTGTTCTCGGCATAGGACCAGATTCATCTTGAGCTATTATTATTCTGATATCTCTTGAGTGCTCCAAGTCAATTTCCCCTTGCGTCCCATCGTACCCATTCCCTGGAGTGATAGCACCAATGGCCGACCCGTTCGAAAGAGGGTATGGCTGTCCCTCGAGGTGGTAGAGAGTGTTGGTGTCAGGAAAAAGCAGGTTACGCGTATGGGTCTCTTCAGTGACCGATTCGATAAGTGTAGGCTGGCGGGTGGCTCCTCTCCGAGAGGGATTGATCGAGTGAAGGAGTTGGCCGAGCATGTTCGCGACGCTGCTCAGTCCATGCGGGTCTTAGCAGTCGCAAACTTGGAGGCCATATGCCAGTGAAACACCAATATTGGGCGAGGCAGGCTGTGAGAAGCCCATGGCCGTGGAGTGGAGCACACAGGCGGGAGGCGTTCTGCTGAAGCTGGAGTGAAATGTCCCGAGGCCGGCAACTGACTGGCAATGTCGTCACGAGGCGCGCAGCAGACGAGGGCGCAAGCAGCTCGGACAGCAGAAGAAGTTTAGGCAGACAATTGTTAGCGGAGGGAAGAAGAATGAGGTCGCGTGGAGAATTTTGGATGTTGTGGGGATAATGAAAGCGGGTATGAACAAGCTCGCGCTTGGTCTGCTTCCTCGGTGGTTCTCGGGCCTATTTCAAGAGAGGCGGTGAAGCGACTGTCGTCGCCGGACCTGGTATAACGGCAATGCGCCGTCAGGCCGTATATTTCTTTTCTGAGCCGGGAGCCACTATGCACCTTATGCACCCTATGCACCCTATGCACCCTACGCACCCTACGCACCCTACGCACCACATGCGCCCAGAAGCCTGTTTACGGACAGTCTGCTTCCGACCATGCAAACCCTCGCTAGCCTGCGGGTGTGTTCGATGTGGGCTCTTCGCCATAACGTGGGATGACTGTGGTTCAAACCACCTCTCCTGAGGGACTCTGCCTTGCCACTTGCAGAGGCTAGATTCAAGCAGTCCCGCGTAGATCTCGTGGGGCTCTCGTCCAACAAGTCGATGGCGATCACAGGCCGCTGGGACAAGGCTGCTTAGGCTGAAGTCTGCCCGTTCCCTGCGCAGGTCAAGATAGGAAGCCACCGGCAGGAACGAGGCGCTGAAGCTCTACAATAGCAGAGCCGTCGGTGCAGTGATGGGCTGATGGGCTGATGGGCTGGAAGCCGCAAAAATACATGACAACTGGCCGACAACTGGCTGCGGATAGGTTGGGAGCCAGGGCTGACCGTTGCACAGGTGCGCGTAGCCTGCGAACAAAAAATAGACCAGCAAGCCACGCTCTGTGCGCGGCCGAAAGCACGGCTGTTTGCAGGCCCGCATGACAGCCGATTACTGCTCGCCATCCCAGGACGAGGGTGCAGCGAGGATGCAGTGAGGGCGCAGTGAGGGTGCAGTGAGGGTGCAGCGCGAGGCTGAGGTAATTGGACCGTCAATGCATACTACGCAGCAACACACCGAAACACCAAGTCTGCCCCCAAGGTCGTCGTCGCTCCTCTCGCGGATATCGAGATCTATGCTGCTTGGCACCTCTTCAACCTGGATCCCCGTCTCCAAGGATCACACCCTCACGCATGCTCTTAACATTTGTCTTGCTGACAAACTGCACGACAGCATTCTTACATGTAGCCTACATGTAGCCTTCACCCAGTTGCGCTCCGCAGCAACGACCATCCTCAACGCCCTGAGCGTGCAGTTCGGCAATCAAGACGAGCGACAGCGAATTGCCTGCTAGTCGAGATCGTCGGTGCGGAACAACAGGACTGAGTTGGTCACGTTTCGCGTCTTGCAACCCAACGGTAAGAAGTAAATAGAGACACGAAAGTCGATCGTCCAAATCCAATCTCCCCTGCAGCAGGAAAGAAGAACATGAAGGAAGATCGATAAAGATGTGACTGAACATCCTTCCGACTTTCGGACTTCGCCATCACGAAGACATTACTACGTAGTACGCAAAACAAAGCATCGACTGTCGCGGTAGTCCCGATTAGCGTGCTGCCCTGCTGTGAGAAATTACTTCCACTCAACCCAAAATAAATGCCTCTTTTAGCACGCATGAACATGATTTTTAGCAGCCCGATACCGGCTTAAGCCAATAGCGAACCCTTAAATCCGCAGGCAAGTCTGACGAGGAGCCCCGCATGATTACCCTTCAACTGTGTCAACTCGGCTTTTTCAGCAACGCTAGCCTGCGTGTTGAGAAAAAACCGCGTTTCTCCAACCTGGCTAGATGCAAGCAGGTTCATAACCCCGCCTCACGAACAGACAACGCATATCGAATCATTCCAGCCCCCTGCCAAAGCTCTTCAATAGACACCTAAAAGACTTTTTGCAATCCATTGCAGACACTTTCCCAAGCAAAAATCGAGTGACAGACCGTATGGCATCCCTTCCTTTCAAGGCGCGGGAAAAGCCGCCTATGGCTTCCACGATTTACTCTCCATTCTATCAGCGATGGTTGAGCCGTTTTCTTTCTTTCTTTTTTTTCTCTTTTTTTTGAGTTCAGGTCATAAATGCTGTTTCTTCCCAGGTCATTCACAGTTCTTTCTTGGTCTGGGCTAAACTTAGAATGGACAAGTGCCCATCCTTGACAAGCAACAATTAAAGTAAACCCTCGTGGCTAACTCCAAAGGGATAGCTTGATGCTGGCGTTTCTCCACTAACATTCTGCTATACCTAGTTACGTGAGAGCTTCCAGGATAAAACCTCTTTGGGCGGGGCCTCGAATTTATGTTTTGCCCCGCCCTATCACCGGTTCCGACATAATGAATGATTCTATCCTTGACCGGCTTTTGGATATTGTCCACCTTTCTATAGATACGATTTCCAGCCGCCTGCTGGGCCCCTCATTTCGGCCCCTCTTCCTGGAAAAGCAGTCGCTCATGCTCCAAGAACTAGAGACCTTAGGATTAACGATCATCACCACAGACACTCTAGTATATTATCAGTGTGATAATTCATCAGGTTATAGACAATTGCCTGCTACGATCAAGCAGGAACCCAATATACCACAAACTGAAGTTGTCTCGTAAGCACGGGGACGGGTCGCTATCGGATTTTCAGAACGTACCATATAAAAGAAGAGATTAGTGATAATTTAGGACTCTGTTATGCTCCGGTAAGCTTACAGGTTACCCAAAGAATCGAGCTTCTTCAATGTGACAGCTTACTATCAGAGCAAGCAACGCGGCTGGAAGTGAAAGACAACAATCTATTTAGGACATTCGGAATGGCGTGGAGGGATTGCGACAAACAAGTAGTATTACATTATAAAATAATATGCCTTCAAGCTAAACATACCTTATAGCAGTACTATATTCGGACCTACATACTCTCTTATTCGTATGATAACAGCGAATATAAAATCCAAGCTGGGTGTCTTAATGCGCTAGCTTCTAAACCCGAAAACCCTACAACAATTTACCAATATCCAAATAACTAACTGTAGCCCACGCTGACATATAAGGTGCTGAATATCGATAAATGCCAGCCGAACCGAACCGAGTCCATGGTACCAAGTGACACTTTCATCCACTCCCATCTGAGCCCCTGCCCTTCAGGCTGCTCCCAAATGCTCCTCCACCAAGCTGACTGCTCATTAAGCCGGCCCCCAGATTTGGCGCAGGGCTAGCCTCTCGCACAGTAATGCTCGGCGGCAGTCCAATTATAGGAATGCTACTATCCAGCATCAGCGTCGCGTGAGGGCTCGGACTGGTGCGTCGCATAAATGCTTCTTCATAGAAAATCCTTAGAGCGGTGGCGTCAGAGCAGAAGGCTTCTATTTCGTCCTTAATCTGCTCGGGCGTCTGTAGTTGCGCCTGCGTTTGCGCCTGTGCTGCTTTCTCTGCTGATACATGTAACATCGAGGCATCTGGGACAGGGCGAGACAGCGGAGACGAGAAGGGAGAGCGGTGAGAGGGCGTGTGACGTTCTGTTGGGCCGGGAGTCGGCGTCGTGCCTGTCACGCCTCTTCGCTCGTAGGGGTCGGCGGGCTTGTATTTTAGGGCGTCGCGAGATGCGGCGGCGCGGTTGTTGTAGAGGCGATTAGCAAGAAGGAGGAATGTGCCTTCGTCTGTGATTTGTGCAAGGAGTACGCCCGATTTATGGATATATTGTGTATATTGGTAGTCCGGTCTGCCCCAAGAATACTTCACATCCACATCAGAGGGGAAAGAAGAGGCCGCTTCCATGTCGAGTACAAAATTGAGCTTGCGGAGTAGTGCTTTATGGTACACGAATTTGTCCGTCTTGGTTTGAGGTGCGAAATGTGCCGAGTCAAAATACTGTTCTGGTTGAGATTTTGGAGGTGGTGTAGCAAGATGAATGATATAAGGGGAGCGGAAAGGGTGTGCGTTGCTGATGTTCGATGCTTCTGCAATAGGCACTTCTACAAGTTTGAGTCCATATTTCTCAACTGAGGTCGCCCAGGTGACGATGGCATCTTCTATGAGTTTAGCTGTAACATTCATCCAATCAATACGAATATGATAGCAGTTATCCGGGTTGTGCAGGCGGTCATAATGTAGGTTAATAATCTCAGGTCGGTAAGATCGTTTTCGAGGATCTACGTCATAGCGCATGACACGGCTAAGAGTGGCTGTACGTTTTGGGCTTCTGGCTCGAGTGGGTGTCTTCTCCCCTTCCCCAGATGCACTGGAAGAGGTTCCTGTGTTCGGACGAGATCGAGAACCTCGTGCGGTAAGAGGTGAAGTTCTTGGTGCATCGGACATCGGTGTTGACGGCACCGATTTGTCTAATCGACGAGTTCCAAACCAGCTGGTTCTCGAGTCTGGACGCGGAGCACGATATTCGGCAGCGATCTGGTAAAAGAAATTACCATCTCGAAATTGGTGCTTCCTCTGCACATGCTGGAAGAGGCCCTTTTTCATGAGCTGATTCCCAAGCTCTACGGCTTCATCTCTCGTCTCAATGTTCTTAAAATTCTGAAGCAACCAACTGGTCAGATCAAACCCAAGAAAGCAGTTATAATGTAATCTCCAATGCCATCTTCGATCCAGCATTTGAATGCCTTTCTCTCCTTGAAGATCCTCAGCAAGCTTCTTCAGGTCGATACTTGAGGTATGATACTGTTCTGTTTCAGCGAAGAGTTGGGAGGAAAAACCATTTAGATCTCCGTCTGCAAGTAGTACACTATCAGGGCCTGCTGCAACAATGGCAGATGGATCCCTCGTTTGATACTCGATTGCTAACGGGTTTGGATCTTTCCGTTTTCGAGACGATGCCTGAAAATGCCGTTCTTCCAGAGGAATATAGCGGTATCGTTGCCATATCTGGGTCAGTTTTCGAATGCCCTCTAGCCGAATTTCTTCTTCAGAGTCCTCAGTGAGAAGAGGAAGTGGACGGCGGGTAACGCTTGGCAATTCGACAGGAATCAGCACAAAGCGAGCGCGCCAAAAACGGAGGATATCCGAGAACTCATCGTCGTACCCAGCCAGAAATGAGTCGATGAAATTCCAATTATACTCTTTTCTCGGAGGTTTTAGAACGATATCACGGGGATAATATTCCTGTTCAAGGGCTGTGCGGATAAGGGGTTTGTAAAATAAAGGCGAGTCTACGCCCGCGGACGTCTCCAAAGCTGTAGTAGGCTTCCGATTGTATCGTTTTACTTCAACTTCGCCCCCTGCTACGCAAACGAGTTGATGTATGGTATTTCCGACAGACATAAAAACCATATCGCCGTCGTTTGACATATAGTTTGAGTCAAAAATGCTCTCAATATCGCGTTCTCGAGTTCCAGCAAATTCTGCCACCGCAGTCCCAACAATAATCTGGAAGCCATGGGACAGCCGGAACGCAATGAGTTCTCGAATCAAAGACTCACGAGATTTGGGCATTTCAGCAGCGTCATCATCCTCGTTTTGAGTGATTTTATATGGGCTCTCGTGGTATTCAGTAGCAAGTTGCTCTGCAGTTGGGAAATACTCGTTTGTCAAAGGTACTGCAGCAGGTGAGCATAACGACTTCCACTTTATAGCTGACGCACGAAGAGGTCTGGGGAAAACGTGTTGCCACCTGCGAAATTGGCTTGCAATACCCATGTTGTTCTTTTTGGGGTTGCACGGGTTGACTAATACTAGCCATGGTGAGAGCGCACTAGCTGGTGACAATGTCCGCGGAATCTCCCGCGCGCCGCCACTCGATGATAGATCTGGTTTTCGTCCGACTTGCTCTAGAAGCTCCCTGGAGCCCGCAAGGAGAAATAGGGAGCCAGGATCCTTGGATTCTGAACTTGGCTGGATTGTTTCCGATTTCCTCGGGCCAGGAACGCTTTTCATGGTGTCTACAGATTTGGGAACGTTCTCAGGGACAGGGGAATGTGCAGAAGCCACACTAACACGAGATGAAACCCTTATTGCAATAGGCTGTGAAGGCTTCTCGGTGTCGTGACTCTTGGTGCTCGCTAATTTTGCTGCAATAGCGCCTTTCTGGTTATTTTCAACGGTCAATCTGGCAGGTTCCACTCTACCGGAAGATACTGTAGCACTAGCTGTCGCCTTAGAAGCTCCAAATCCCAAACCGCCAAAACTAATTTGCCTTGATAGCCACCCAGAAGGTCGCGATGGAGGGTGAGTATTGGAGGCGGTACTACTAGTGCTGTGTGTCTTGGTGGGTGTGTCTTGGAAATGAGGCGATGTCGGGTGTTTCGTTGTTCTCTTCGACGAGGTAATGTCTCCGTGCGTACTATTCAGACCTTCATTGGATGAAGTTGCGGTCACACCTACTATGCTTCTCCGATCTCCAGAGCTGGCTCGTGGATGGAAAACCGGTCGTTCTAGACGGTCTATCGCTTTAACCGAAGGGGTCAGTCTGCGCCGTAATTCCTGGCGATACGAGCCACCATCAACGCGTGATGCCTCTGAGAACCTGAAGCTTGACCCCCGAGATAAACTTTCATGTGGTGTGTCGGCCTCGAGCTCGTTTGAACGTTCTCTCATAAGCTGATGAAAATTTGTATCAGGCGGAGGCCGGGCAGAACTGCCCAGAGAATGCGCAGAACTCTTGAACGAAGCGGACAACAACGAATCTTGCGGCACTTGATGATAATTAGGAACGTCCTGTGCCAGCTCCCCACTCTGCAACGCTTTACGATGTCTTTCTTCTACGGCCTGTTTATCAGCTAAAGGTCGGAATATGTGATCATCATAAGTTTTCATCCACGAGGATTGGAGGAAGCGGCCGCGCCTGACGCTGTCTTCAGGTCGGGGCTGATCAGATGTAGTGGCTTTCGTGGGTGATTTTGGGTCTAAGAACGGCACTGTACGAACCATTAGACCTTGGGTAGTTTCAATTAAGTCCTCGTAATATCCTCTTAAGCCGTAGGGATATAAAGGATTTTCTTCCATAAAGGGGATCGATATGTTGCTCAGCTCATTTTCCATTACTCCCATCATCTGGAGTTCGTACATTCTGCACCTTAGGGCAAACCGTCTATCTTTCCCATGTAGCTTTGAAAGTGATTTTCTGGTGCTACGGTATTGAGATAGTTCCAAAGTCTCGCCTGACGGACCGGACCAGAAGGATATGTCAAGCCAGTGGGGCATTGCATAGCTCCATTCGCCAGGGACCATATTTTCTGAATTTCCTGTCAATGGGCTTGGCGTGCGTATCGCACCTAATTTTGTAGGCGAGTACCCTATATGTAGACCAAAATTTGGCTGCCCTTGCCTCGGAGTCTTTTCGTCGTGCTCGTCGTATGAGCGCTCGTCTAAAGAGCCCCTCATTTCGATCCGACCAATAGCCTTTGCCTCTGCGCTGGAATACAAGCGAGGATTCCGATACTTGAAAAGTGGCACAGAATGCAGTGGCATTGGCGACAAGCATACAAGGTCGATACCTATACCAGTGCCAATGAGCGTGTCTGTCGTCAATTTTAGCATGTTATAATCCACCTCATAAACACCGGTTCCTGCTGTTATAACAACAACAGATATGCCTGTTCGCACTAGGTCCCTGTCAATGTAATCCTTAGCGAATTGGGCGGACGCAAGGTTGATGGCCTCCAACACGTTTCCATTAGCTGCCATCGACGGCGTCCCGGCAATGATGAACTTTGATTGGGTATCTTTGTTGGAATTTGTTTGACCATTAGTTGCTTCATCTGCGCTAGTTTGTTGCGGCGTGAGTGAAACGTCCCGAAGAAATGCACGGAACTCCTTCTTGAGTTGATAGAGGATATTGATCCAATCTCCGCTCGCCATTTCGCTCACTACTACACGGTAAAAGTCTCTAAATGGTCGACCCTGGCTATCCTTCTCAATGAAACGCGGGTGTTCATCTGAGTGGGTTTTCGTTGGGAAAGGATCCTCCGCATATTCGAGTCTTGTAAAAAGTATTATAGTAACCAGATGCCGTGCGTTAATCTTCATCCAGCGTTTAAATAGCTCGGGAAGGAATCCGTTGACGACTTTGTTGAACATAATCTCTCCAGCACCCTCGGCGTCAAAGTCCCACATCTCCTTGGACATTTGTATAAATAAAATGTAACGTGCCGACTCGCTCCGAAAAATTGGCTTTGTCATGGATGAAAAATAGCCTGAGTGCACCGTCTGCCCATTCAGATACACGTTTTTTACTACTGCTTTGATCGTGCCCATGAAAAGTAATTTTTGGCTCTTGTAAACAGTTTTACGACTTAATTCGGAGATTGCCATTCGCCACATATCTGCCCTTGCAAGGTATTCGTCTCGAAAAGCTAGCTCGACATACGTTGCTGAATGTGTTTCTTCGTCGGCCTATGCGGGGCAATGTCAGCAAAAAAAAAGAGAATTGTTGAAAAGCGGACAGAGAAGTCGGCCTACCGTTGTTACTACTATCTGCATCCTATTGCGGAACCCAAACACCTTTGCAATCGTCTCTGAAATGGAAACCTACGGCCGCGGGTAAGTACTCGACGATAATAGGATGGCACGTGACCTACCTGCAAGTTGGGATATTTGGCCTTCTGCTCTTGGCTCATAAGCTTGGTGACAAATACATAAGACTTCTGTGGGTCTACATCACGACCACCTGGTATAGGTATTCCATTCTCGTCTAGGGTGATTGTGACTGAGTGCCTGCGAGCTTTCTTCAAGCGCGTCTCCGGGATAGATCCTCTTTGAGCCTCATCAGCCTTTGGCTGTCTTGAATCTACCGAAGCAGTTTTCAAAGTCGTCTGAAAGTCCCGGACTGCCGTTGTTTGCTTAAGCGCAAGGATACGTGCCAGGGATCCGGAAGCAATGGGGACCTCAGTGAACTTATCAACATTGAAGACAACCTCGTCTTTTGAAAAGTTCTCATCATGAATCCAAAGAGTGCAGGTCTTCTGCACCCTTATAGGTTTGATATTAGTGGTGGATTTTGACATGGTGATTGCTTAGTCGGTTAGGATTAGGAGATAAACGCCATGGTGCGCAGACATTCGGAACCCTACGGGTGTAGATAAACCGAGGGGTTTAGAATAACGTTGAGCAACTTTCATACAGCCAAAAAACGATACATGATATTCTATCGAAAAACGTAGACGGTAGTAAACTGCTGTCTTGGTTCTTGGAGGAAGCGATGGGTGACCCAGCGGTAGAAGTTTATCATGAGAGTTTGTAAAGCAGGAGAAAATGTAGGAGACCAAGCTTGCCACAAGGAAAAATAAGCGGGTGTTAATGCAAAGCGGTCGTAGAAGTAATACTTTATGTAAAACGATGAAAGGAGCAGAGGTTACAGAGATGCAATAAGGCTTCACGTTGGTTACTCTCACGCTCTGCGTATTTTAGTCACGTGAGAGGGCTTCGGGAAAATCTATCGAAATCATTATCTCAGTAAGCGACTCAGACGGCAAG
>KV749931.1:0-21207 GCA_001692915.1 Glonium stellatum
GGTCGCTTCGGGGTGGTTGGAGAGGGTGGTGGGGTGTCGTTGTGTGTGGGCGATGGTGAGGGGCGCGCTGGATGTTTTTCTGAGGGGGCGGAAGGCGGAGGGATGGTGGGCGGACTCGGGTTTGGAGCTAGAGACTTGTTCGTTGGTTGGGTGTTTGACAGGGAGCTTTGAACCGGTGCCAAAAGCTGTGGGTCGATATGCGCGAAGGTGTCGGTGGCGGGATCGCTCACTAGGCGTAATTCCAGCACTACTGATTCAATGGGTGCATCTAAGTCACCATCCTGTAGTTCGCTCTGTGGTCGATCGTCCTCATATTTTGGCGCAGTCGACACCGTCAGGACTCTGGTGTCGGTCTTTTCGTTGGGCTCGTGGTCCGAGCGAGTGTTTGAACGAAGTGACTCTGCTTCGCCGGGTGAGCTAAAGACAGGGTTTGGGGCATTGTGGAGTTGTGCCAGGATGGATTGGGCATGTTGGTAAAGCGGTGACAGATCGACCTTTGCTGGTGTGATAGAAGTATACATGTCATTGGTTGGAAGGACCTTAGGAGTATCTGGAAATGAAGGTACATCTGGGGTCGGACTATGAATGTGAGCGAGTGATGGCGTGATGCGCGGCAAAGGGGAGATGTCGTGGCCCATGTCTATCAATAGGCTATCCAGCGTGTGAGATGGACGGTAATATTTTTGTAATGGATGCAAATGTAATGAGGTGACGGTTTCGGAGAAATATGATACTGAGATGTTGAGTGAGTGACGTTGGTGGGTGAGTTGTTGGCGGTGGCGGTGGTCGTGGTCGTTGTCGATAAATTCGTTTTCGGAATGAATGGCTGGCTGTGTAGGTTGCTGGGGAACGCTTGTTCGTTCAACCTACCGAACTCTCCTCGACCACAGGAAGTGCGAAACTATGTTAAAGACCGCTGGGGACAACCAAAAAGAGAAACAAATAGCCAGACCACTTCAAGAGAATTTATCTTCATGACAATGACAGTCCTAACTCCCTGACAATCATGATCTAAATGTTTAACCAACAAATCCTGGAATTGTCTAGATGAGTAGAGAAGAAAATAATCTTCGATATACTTAGCATGTGCCGACCAATCAACCGCTAAGGTTATGCAAGGAGAATGCTCTCTGATTCTATGCCTTGATGTACACCTCTTTATCCGTCTAAACCATCTCTAATTTCAAAAACCAAGCTGGTCGCTGGGAACTCACCACAAAGCATTATACTCACACTGCATCGAATGCTCCCTAAACACTCCCATCAACTCTCATAGTTTTTCAGCCGGAACTTTCTTCTTCCGGAAGTCGGGCAGACTTGACGTTAACTCTTCGAGATATCTCTCCCCCATTACTGCTCTCTGTATTCCTTCCTTGCCCCCCCACTCTTCTTCTCTCAACTTCTCCAACTTTCTCCACCTGTCCATCTCGCCTCCGACCCACTGTATCACGTTTTCTGCTGTCTCCTCGACTTTTTCCATCGGGATTAGGTGGCCAGCGTCTTCAATTACTACTTCTTTCACCCGTCCCTCTTTTACTCCACCGCTACCTCCTACACCTACCCCGGTCATCGCTAGCTTGTCGGCGCGGAACTCCGGCGCTGACAAGGGCGAAAGTGAGCCGAAGACGTACAAGACTGAAGGTCGTAGCTGCGGTAGTTGATGGAACGTTATAATAGGTTCAGGCCGGTAGAATGGGCTTTGCGGATTAGCCGTTGGCGTGATATCGGGATGTCTCTCGCGCTCGAAAGCTGCTCGGATAGCGGGGGTCATGCCGGGGTCTAGATTCGACGACTGCTGTAAACCGAGTGGAGGGAAGCTGGCCCGGAGGAACGTAAATACTTCTTGATGCTTGGTAGTGGTGAGAGTAACTTCTGGAGCTTGCGGTGGAGTGGGAGTTAAGGTTGGTTCCGTCGTGGTCGTTGCAGGATACGGTATTGAAGGAGTAGCAGAGGATGAAGGATATAGCAGGGTAGGGAGGTCGCGTAAGCCATACTTGATCCAGCGGTCGAGAACTCGGGCGTCCCAAGCCTGATAGAATTTATTCTTCTTGAAGGCTTCCGCAGCAGCAGCACGGGAAGGCCAGCGATCTCGACGGAAAGCCGATGCATTGGCCGGTGCGTAGTTTCCTAGTGCTGAACTGAAGCGTTGGATCACGGGATCAATCAGAATGAGTGTCTCAAAGAGGCGTTGATGTATAAGGGCAAGGTTGACCAAGTTTTGTCCACCCATGCTATGACCTAGGCCAATAATTGGACGAGGCATTTGCGAGCGGAAATGGTTCACCATATGAAGAAGATCTCGAGGATGGTCCAGCCACGAAGCTAGAGAATAACTTAATATCTTTTTGCGAGACCACCAAAGGATAGTGCTTACGTTCATCGCCGAGCTTCCCTTCATTCAGAACCCCGCTTGCTCCTTGATTAGATACATCTGCTATCCAAATGCCACGGATGGAGAAGCCAGCCTGTTTGGCTCGGCGAAGAATCTCGTCCCATAGAGGCTCATACAACTCCTATAAAAGGTTTCAGAAATAAAATAACATGGTGACTGGGGAGAGCAAATACTTTTGGGAAACCATTTGCATGCCCACCGATGATGGTAACATCTCCAGGTTTAGGGTTAAGGTTGTCTAACGGGGTATATTGCTTAATGGCTAAATGAAGAACCTCCTCTTGATCATATGCTGTTGATCGAACACAGCCTCGGATATGCTGGCATGGGAGGACATGATCATCAATTCGAAATAGAGAGGAAGACATGTTGATAATACTTGTTGTCGTAATCAAGATAATGCCATAGACAGTATGCCAGGTGTGTGATATAAGTGTAGCGGAGTTCGGGTTGAAGATTCACGTTTCTCCTGCACGAGGTCGAGGATACAGGCGGCTCGTGACAAGGTGTGTGAAAGGTATTGTTGTGTTTAAATAGTTGCAGAGAAAATTAATGAACTATACGATAGCTAGGGGCAATGTCCGCAACATAACTGCCGTGGGGGAGAGAAACGTGCCGAGGTAAAATATCACGTTTAACGCAGCTGGCACTTTTTGGAGAAGACCGGGTAAGCAATTAGATATACGCTATAGCAGTGTTGCAAGATTGACCAGCAGGAAATACAGTGGCTCGCTCAGTTGTGGAATATAAACATAGTGATAGTTTGAGGGGTAAGGTGTTGGGGAAACGTGGAGGTGAATATCCCTAGACGCCTCCTTGATGTCAGATCACGTGTTGCGGAACGCGCTCGCGTTTTTGGGGAATTCGTGGCTGCCAAACATCTATCACCACCTTCAAAAAACCATTGCCCCGCCACTATGGCTGACGATACCGTTATGGGAGATGCCTCCTCTCAGTCATTATTTGATGGCCTCATCTTTACTATTATCCCCAACGCTGCTCTCACCCTAGAATATATTCTAAAGGTAAAATGTCCCGCGTGCCTTTATTCCGGATGCTATACTGATATCTCTCAGCTGGGTCAAGATATTACTAGCCATGGTGGCAAGCTGCTTCATTTCGACCAAGAACTCGGCCATATTAAGGATCTCGCGGAAATCACGCACATCGTCTCCGCTACCTCCGATTTCCCCGATTATGACGCCGCAATCCATCAATTCAAGCATGTGGTGAAGCCGACGTGGATAGATTCGTGTATAATCAAAAACAAACTCTCGAATCCTCGAACCTTTAGCCCCGACCCTTACCTATTCATGAGCGACGTCACAATATGCTGTGCCGACATTCCAGAAGGAGACAAAGAAGCTATCATTGGTGGGGTCATAGCAATGGGAGGACAACATTCAAGCGCGCTGTCTAAGATGGTTACACATCTTGTCGCTCTAACATTAGACAATGATAAGTGTGAGATAGCAGTCAACAAGAGGCTGCGATGCCAAATTGTTTTACCTCATTGGTATGTGGCCTGTCGAGCGGCACCAAACAGCTTTACTAATATGCTATGTAGGTTTGACGATTGCTTGAAACTCGGGCGCAAGATTCCTGAAGGTCCCTATATCCTACCTGATCCAGAGATCCTCAATGTCAACGCCGGTCCAGTCGGTCCCAGCAAAACTAGTCGCGATATCCGCGACGCCACAACCCCTGTACCACAAGATATTCCAACACCACTGAATTCTCCAAGCTCAAAAAAAATACGTACAATACAAGCATTCAAGGGAAAGAAGGTCATGTTGTCGGATGATCTCAAACTCGGAGACCATCTCAAAGGAACTATTGAAGAGCTTATCCGAAATGGGGGAGGGCAGATTACCTCTAATATCGATGAAACCGACATCTACGTATGCCACTACCGGAAAGGATCAGACTATGTAAAGGCCTCGCAAGCAGGTAAGGATGTTGGTAATCTCAGCTGGCTGTACCACCTTATAACCCATAATACTTGGACCTCTCCACTGCGGCGCATGCTGCATTATCCAGTTCCCCCTGAGGGCATTCCAGGCTTCAAGGACTACAAGATCAGCCTTTCGAACTACACTGGCGAAGCTCGTGTCTACCTCGAGAATTTAGTCAAAGCAGCAGGCGCCGAGTTCACTAAGACTTTCCGTCAGGACAACACACATCTGATTACAGCACACATGGGCAGTGAAAAATGCGAAGCAGCAAAGGAATGGAATATCAATGTGATCAACCATCTATGGCTTGAAGAAAGTTATGCGAAGTGTGCGTTACAGAGCCTTACAAACCGACGGTATACACATTTCCCGCCCCGTACAAATCTAGGAGAAGTGATCGGCCAAACCCAGATCGACCGCGAGGCGGTTGAGAAGAACTACTTCAAGCGAGAAACCAAGCCCCAAAAACCTAAAGATGTAAAGGTGGATAACGCAGCCGCAAAGAGCGCTGGGGTCCCAGCTTCGAGCCTTGCCGCTCCTCGTACTACTAGTAATCCTGAACGAACAACGCCCGTGGCTATCAAATCCAAACGTGCTCGGAGCGAGGCAAATGTTCAGACACCTGTCGCAAACCGTAATAAAGAGGGAAAGGAAAACGAGACTCCATCAACTACTGGAAGTCGGGGGGCAAAGGAGCGTGCAATATCGAAACTGCATGACCTTGCCTCAGACGTTAACCAGTTCCAAAAAGAGATGAAGCGTTCTGGTGGTGTCATATATGGAGGCAAAAGGGAGAAAGGCGCAGAGGTGGTGAAACATGCGCTTAAACCGTCTAGTAGAGAGTCTAGTGGGAGCAAGAGGTCATTTGATGAAATGGACGTAGACGAGCCGCCAACAGAAGACGAGGAGGCAGAAGAGGTGTCTAAGAAGTCCAAGAAGCAGAAGAAAGATAGAAAGCCTCCGATTCTCTATCGCATGATGCTATCAAAGGATGATCGCTGGGCGGACAAGCAAAAGAAGGAAGCTGAGGATAAGGTGAGTCCTGCTGTCTATCTCTACTTTTGTCTATGCAATTCTGTTGACACAACCTAGAATAAATTACGTGAGCTAGGCATCTGGATCATCGAGGATCCTGACCGTGTCAACATGCTCTGTGCACCTAAGATTGTGCGCACTCGTAAATTCGTAGCCGCCCTCGCCGCAGCTCCTACACTCGTGGCAACTTCTTACCTCGATTACGTCTTAAAACACAACAAACTGCCACCACCCGAAAAGCATCCCCTCATTGACCGGGAATTTGAGAAGTTACACGGTTTCCGCATAGAAGAATCTCTAGAACGCGCACGACAAAACAACCGTCGTCTACTCAAAAACTGGGTCATATTCTGCACCGACGGAGTCAATGGCGGTTGGGAAACCTTCCGCGACATCATCGAGGCAAACGGAGGGTCCTGCCAATTATACAAAGGCCGGCCATCGGTCACAGTATCGCATCGCGCGGTCAACGCGGTAGAGGATGGAGAAATGAGTCAGAACCAGGAAGAAGACGAGCCTGACGTGTTGTACTTGATTTCCGAGCCGAAGAAAGACGAGGTTCCGTTATGGAAGAAATTCAGAGACCTCGCCAAAACACACAACATGGTGCCGAGAATTGTCAAGACAGAGTGGCTACTATTCGTAGCAATGGCCCAGTACGTACACTGGGACGAGAAATGGGAGTTGAATGAGGGCATGCTAGAGAGCGCGGCCAAGAAGAAGTGAAGACGGGTTGTTATTGCTTATCTTAACGCAACTTTAGCTTTTAGGCCTTGCATTTGGGATGGTTACGCATTTACCCGGTACTTGCTCGACCGGACGTTATGAGGTATCATTTTCGGTGTTATTGCTCTATTTTTTGGCGACGGCTGATAAGGAGCTCTGGCGATTGCGCGAACAATATCCCCTGTAGTTTTTGTCGTTGGTGTTATTCAGGGCCGGTTTGTACGAAGTGTACGGAATGCCTGACACGCACGAGTTAGCTAGGAGCTCATCTCAAGCTCTACGAGATAGCATAAATATTACCCTCATAATCAACATACCTCCAACCACTTAACCCTTCCCAAAAAGTCTCCGAACCCACCCCCAAAACTCCGTCTTTCCATTCCTCTTGCTCTTTCCCTCTGCAACCGCTTTCCGCTCCTCTTCTCAAAAAAACTTCACCCCCATCTCCCCCTCCCCCCCAAACATCTGCGCCTTCCCCCGCTTCACCAACACCATCAGACTCCTCTGCAACAACTCCGCATCGATGCCATGAAACTCCTGATTCGCCGTGGCATCGCTCTCCGCAAGTTCATACAGCGTGAGGACCGAGCCCCTCTGCCCCGTCGCATCGACCCAGGCCTCCAGCACGCCGGCCCACTCCTCCGGCTTGCGCCAGAAGACCCAGAAACGCCCGCGCGTGTCCTCGTCCCCGTCGGCAGCGGCGGCGGCGGTGGCGGCGGCCTTCTTCGGCGCGGCGCCGATCCACTCCGCGCGGCTGTCGCCCTCGGCGCTGCTCATCCAGTCGACGATGGCGCGGGCGTCGCGCGCGGAGAGCTGGCGGCGTAGCGGCGCGTTGTGGAAGAGCGGGGTTGCGAGCGCGTCGATCAGCGTTAGCGAGAAGAGGTGGTGGTGCCGGCAGTAGGCTTGGATTAGCTGCGACCAGGAGTGGAGTTGCGAGGTCCGCGTGCTGAGGGTTGGTTGGAGGGTGAAGAAGGGGGGGAAGGCGTAGTGGGGGGGGAATTGGAAGGGTTTGTTGTTCGAGGGGCCGGCTGCACTGGTGCTGGCCATGATGGAGAATTAGGTGGGCGGGTGGGGAGGGAGAAGGTGCTGGGGGTTGCGCTTGTGTGGTAGAAGCGCTGGGGGGAGGAAGATTGAGGGGGTGGCCAGCGCTGGAGGTTTGCCGGTGTTGGTGTGTGCGTCAGTGGTGATGTTGCGGCTTGCGGTTACGGGAGGTCTGAGCTTTATGCCGGTTCAGCCCTATGGCTTGGCTAGGGATGGAGAAGAACAGGCGGAGTAGTTTGATTAACAGCTACAGAGTTTCCACACCCAGTTTCGGTCATAATATATAGAATGATCCTAGGTAAATGTGACTAGTCAAGATCATAATAAGGGTCCGGAATTTCTAATTACAGTAAACCTCGGGTAGTAGGGTGCGGAATGGCCACAACTCTCCAGATTTCACAGCTCCTTCACTCTGTAGAACTGAAAGGGTCTCGGAGGATATCCGTACCAAACTTGTATCATAGCAAGAGCGGTTTAGGAATAGAATTAAACTGTAAAAATAGTTCATGCGATCACCTAAATTCCCCCAGGATTATATATATAAATAATGAACTAGAAGAGCATGCAATAATCCATATACTTATAGGATCGTATTTCCTCTTCCTAAGTAGTAAAGAGTAATCTACTGTCCACGAAATTTAGATAACAAGTCAGAGTTAGAAATAGTCTCTATAGAATTCGTGCAGTAGTCTTCAATATCCAACCAGATCTCTTCTAGGCGCACATCACAGTTGGGGAAGCCAAATCCCTCACTTCAACCTTACAAGCATAGTTCCAATGTTCTCCAAGAGCCCTCTGACCGACTCAGCCAATCTTGCCGCCATAGCACCATCGATAACCCTATGGTCCGCGCTCCAGCTGAACACACATTCATCTTTCCTAACGATCTCACCGTCCTTCCCAAATGCAGGTACGGCTTTCGCTCTGCCAACCCCCAAAATTGCGACTTGCGGGCTTACAATGACCGGGGCTACTGCTCCGCCACCGATGCTACCGATATTGCTGATAGTAAACGTTGCACCGCTGAAGTCGGCCGTGCTAAGCTTTCCGCCCCGGGCGAGATTACCGAGACGGCTAATTTCTGCAGCCAGAGATTCGACTGAGTAAGACTGTACATTTCGCACCACTGGAACCAGAAGGCCGGACGGCGAGTCGATTGCTATGCCAATATTGTGCTGAGCCTTAACGATAAGCTGCGGTTTTTCTGTGTTCGTAGTGGTATCGAGGTGTGCATTAAGTAGAGGATGCGACTGAAGAGACATGGAAACAGCTTTTACTATGAATGGCAGGGCGGAGAATTTGTTAGATTTCTCCTTTGATGCATTGAGTGTATTACGAAGAGCATTAAGAGCGGTAAAGTCTACGCTATCGGTGTAGAGGAAATGAGGAATAGAGAGAGAGCGCGTCATCTGCTTAAACATCCCATTTTGTATTGGTGTTAATGGTCGAATCTCGTCCTCAATTTGAGGCCTGGGAGCTAGAGGCTGAGGCACCATATTATCCGTGCCCTTCTGAGACGAGGCGTATCTCTGCACATCTTCCTTGGTCACGCGACCGTCTTTGCCCGTTCCTTGTATATCCTCAATACTGATATTAAGTTCTTTAGTGAGATGGCGGACTGCAGGTATAGCTAGGCTTGCGTGTTTTCTAAGCTGTCGCCGCCACGTGGGCCCCGGATTAGACTCCGATCTTTCCGGCAGAGGACCCGGAGATGGTGCCAGAGGTATATCTCCAACAACTGCCTTTGTATCATTCCTGCCCACTTCTAGCTTCTGTAGCTTCTGTTCGGCTGGTTTTGCCTGACTTGGTGCTTCCTTCGATTGTCCACCGTTTATAAGAGCCTCGTCTTCAGGGGAGATCTCGCTTTGTATATCAATGTCTATCAAGGGCTTCAACGGATTAGATTAAGCAGTCAAGGTCTTAAGACAGCCACAGGTGTCATACTTTGCCAACTTTGGCCATGTCGTCGGCCTCATAGTAGAGCTTCTTGACGACCCCATCGAACCGCGAGGTGATCTACAAAAACACAAATCAGCAATGTCCACCAAAAATCGTCGGCATGTATGACGCTTACTTCCACTGAAGCTTTGTCTGATTGCACCTCACAGATAGGGTCGAACTGTTCAACGCGTGCGCCTGGCTGGACGAACCATTGTATAACCTGGCATTCGGTTATACCTACATACATTAGCCATATTCTCGGACCCAATTACACAGATTTCAAACACACCTTCCCCGATGTCGGCTAGCAAGTACGGCTTAACAATTTTCAATGCTGGAGAGCTGTGGAACTGCCTTCGGAGGTGTTGTCGAGGAACCGTGGGACTCTTGAAGTGTCGGCACGCGTAGGAAGCTCTTGAGTGCGTCGTCTGGCGGCCCAGAAGGCTGCCAACTTCTTTGGCCAGGATAGTCTTCATTATGAATGTGGATTGATCAAAACATGGTGTTTCTTCAACAATATTTGTATTCAAGTCCGAGGTTAGCTATAAGGACGTGTCGAGGCAGATGGGATTGATGCAGCCAAAGCCGATGGTAAGCCGTGGGCCTTGGATGGCAGATACGACACCAAAACTGGTTCAGCCTAGCTCCGGAACCCCAGGCACACCTAACTCCCGAGAACAAGGGCGCCTTTCCACCAAGCCTGTGGGGAAGAGGTTCACCTAAGCTCCCAACCCACGTGCTTGGTTATTACTGCGGGTAGAAAAATAAATCATCCCTTTGGTCTCTCCAACAACGTGGCTATCAATCGCATATTTCGACGTCGTGTCTTGAAACAAAGTGAAAATTACTCTACAGTATCCTCTCCTAACATGCGAGATTCAAGCCACTTGAAACCGTCCATAAACTGGGAACGGGGGCGTGCAGCCAACATTTGGCGGTATGCAATCTCGTGATTTGAGCTCCGGGGAGACGCTCCAGCCGCTCGGAGAAAGCTGGGTTGGGCTCTTGCAACTGTGCTGAGGGGCACGTCGACTTTTACTGGTGAGTGCGTATCAAGTACCAGGCACTCAGGAGAACTTCAGCTGTTGATTGCGAGCAGCGATTGGGTGCCATTGACGACTAGAACTGACCTGGGCAGCCATTCATGAAACGCTCGCAATTCCTTTTTGTACAGTCCCGTCTATATACACGGGCCGGTCTTGACGCGGAAAATAAAAATCAAACACGACCCCGGACGCAAAAGGGGTATTAAAAAAACAAAAAAAAAATTACTAGCCCAAGGGATTGTGCGCCATTTTCAGTATCCGCCGGTATGCCCACGAATGACGCCAGCCATGCTCAACGCTAATTAAATGATCGAGTGAAACGACGAGTCGTGGATAGAAAAAAGCAAAAAGAAGCAATCTCCCCTCCCGTGTCATGAAGAGTTCCCCGCCATATCTCCAGCCAACACCTCGTTTACCACTGCCATGGACAGCTTTTGAACTTCGGCCATGGTCCCACTGACGTCAATGCAGTGAACATCTTTCAGCCTATCCCTTTCCTTCTCATCGGGCTCTTCCAGACTGTTAATCTGGCTCCGCACCATGCTGTCTTTCATGTAATGGCCTTGCCGGGCCTTAACCCGTGCTAAGAGAGTGGCTTCACTGGCTCGAAGGTAAATAAAATGAACGACGACATCGGTGTCGTACAAGGGAGCGAGGCGAATGACATCCCGGTATTTCTTCTTCAGCGCGCTGCAGGTGACCACCACACCCTTGGCACCTTGGTCCAGAGCCGCCAAAGCTTGCTCGCGCAAAGCGATAAGCCAATCCCACCGATCTGTGTCGTTGAGAGGATCTCCGGCTTTCATTTTTTCGATGTTTGCGAGTGGGTGATACTGCTCGAATGTTAGGTTTCGTTTAGGTAATAGGGGGGCCTAGACTCACTTCGTCGCCTTCAATGTAGCAAAGCGAGAATTGCTCAGCCAAAAACTTTGCAACAGTACTTTTGCCGCAACCCGCAGGCCCGGTGACGATGAAGATGTGGTGATGGTTCAATTTCGGAATCGATGTGTTGGGTCTTGGAGCAGGAGTCATGGTGGTTGCCGGGCCATAGAGGAGAGGGCTCTGACGGCTTTGATCGAAGGTTTGTAACATGGCGAAGGCGGCGGTAGAAGACAGGCAGTGAAAACAGGTCGGTGAAGGTAAGCGCAGGAAGCAAGGCGAGAGTATATGTGTGTTGAGAGAGGTCAGGTGAAGTCAATTCATTGAAGGGCAATATGTTGGGGGGAGTAAGCTAAGCGCAGGATGCAAGCAAGTTCATGGATGCCGAGCAGGTCATATAAGCAGACTTTTGCGTGTAACGAGGCATGGGCATGGGCTTTTTAAGGACGCAGGTTCATCCGGTCTCATTTAACAGCTTCTGGCACCTGCTTCGTGGGAAGGGGCGCCGCATGACGGCAAGTGTGGGACGGCGATTAGGCGCAGAATTTTGGAAGCCAAGGACTTTGCTTGATGTCACGACAGCCCCCCGATGCCAAATGGCCGGAAAAGCCAACCCCCAGCAGGCCGGGGGAGGCAGTAGGTGGCACTGGCAGCTCCTGGCAGCTTCCCGGCATGCAACGAATTGCAGGGCGAACGGGGCAGGGCGCGCCCGCTGCGTCCGGCTGTCGGGCCTAGGCTGTGTGGGCTGTGTGGGCTGTGTGGGCTGTGTGAGCTCTGTCGGCGTTTGAAGCTAGACGGCCAGGGCGTGGGATGCAGGTGGCGGATCAAAGGTCTCACCGTAGTCCCGTCCCCGCACTTTTTTGTCACTCTTTCGCCAAAAATCCATGCCATCGTCAGGTACTGGTGCAAGGCTGCCAACGCATCTTCGCCTTCCCCTCAAGCACGGGAGAGGGACCGCCATGCCGCTGGAGCAAGCTAAGGAGCGCTCCAATAATTGCTCGGCATGCATTTCAGCTAGCTGGCCGCGCGCTGCCCGCTTGCTCGCTGCTTGCTGCGCTTCGTCAGACGTGCTTGAGCAGATCATCTGAACATGTTTGGTGGAAGGATCGACGAATAATACCGCGTGGGGGTCATCAATTGCAGCATCTCGGTCCGCCAGAAGGCAGGTCGGAACGGCATTCCCCAGCGGGACTCTGTCGTGCCTGTCTGGTAAGTGTCTGGCCGGTCGACAAGGCAGTAGGGCGAAGTCGCTACGACCTCGTCGCGCCTAGCACGGTCTATGAGACGGCAACGAAGTCAATACAGACTGCAAAATGCAAGTGATCGTGTGCGCAGCAGCGAACTTCGCCGCCAAGGGTTGCAGCCCGAAGTGCAGCATAGGCTGCAGCAGCTGGCAAATGCGGAGAAGGTCGCGTCTTCTCATCGTCTCTCCCTGTGCCGGCATTCGTGTTTCACTGGCGGGCGGGCCTTGGATCTGACACGGCTTACCACTCCCCCCCCCAAGTTGAGCCGTGTTGGGGCAACGATGCCTGGCCAGCCGAAGCTTGGGAGCAATGCGCCAGAGAGCAGGAGCCGTGCCGGCGTCGCCGTAGGGCTGAGAACTCCAGAATTCCAAAATCCCAAAATTCCAAAAGTTCCAAAGTTCCTTGAGCCGCGCGTTACGTAAGATTCGACTGCGAGCGCCCTTGACCGCTTCGGGATGCCAGACGCCATGAGCTCCAACACCACAGGAACGACGCCTGCACCAAGCATCAAGACGCCATTTTGGCTCTGCGACATCCACCATTCACGCCCCGTCCACACCCTCTAGAGCCAGTCGCAGCCAAGCATGTCATACTTCTTTTCCACCCCGGTCGACATCGACATCGTCCTCGAGGACACCGATGAGCGGGCCATGGTCGATGTCAAACTGGACAAGAACCGGAAGGAAAAGGTCCCGCTGTACATGGATGGCGAGTCGGTGAAGGGTGCAGTCACTATCAGGCCCAAAGATGGCAAGCGGCTAGAGCACACGGGCATAAAAGTCCAGTTCATTGGGACAATTGGTAGATCTACCCACCCGCAGCCATGCCGCACCTGCACCTGCACCCGCCTATTACCCACTTACTCATCTAACAATGGCTGCTAATCTATACGTTTTCTTACCCCAGAAATGTTTTTTGACCGAGGCAACCACTACGAGTTCCTTTCGTTAGGCCAAGAGCTTGCAGCCCCAGGGGACCTCCAACACCCGCAAACCTTCGATTTCAACTTCAAGAACGTCGAAAAACAATACGAATCCTACAATGGCATCAATGTCAAATTACGCTATTTCATCCGAGTTACCGTTTCTCGCAGGATGGCCGATGTCGTACGAGAAAAAGACATCTGGGTCTACTCTTATAGAATACCACCCGAGACCAACAGCTCCATCAAGATGGATGTGGGTATCGAGGATTGCCTACACATCGAATTCGAGTACTCCAAGTCAAAATATCATCTAAAGGACGTCATTGTCGGCCGGATATATTTCCTGCTCGTGCGGTTAAAGATAAAGCACATGGAGCTCTCTATCATTCGACGAGAAACAACTGGAGCAGCACCAAATCAGTACAACGAGAGCGAGACCCTGGTTCGGTTTGAGGTGAGGATACTTCCTATAAATGAGCTTCCACGTCATAGCTAATTAACTGTAGATTATGGATGGCTCTCCTTCCAGAGGTAAGCATGCTATGAGGCAATTAACGGCTCTAGCCTAGAATTAAATAGAGTTTATTCATCAGATTATCAGACTAATAACGCGGCAGGAGAGACGATCCCCATCAGACTCTTTCTTGGTGGATTTGATCTGACGCCGACATTCCGGGAGGTCAATAAAAAGTACTCGACACGCTACTACCTGAGCTTAGTGCTCATTGATGAAGGTATGAAATTCCGTATCTTACTCTATACCCATTATCTCAGCTTCGCGTAACTGTTGGTTTTAAACCAACTTTTGTTTCGCGTCAGGCCGTGGACTCAAAGCCAACCACTGACGGGGAGCCCTCAGATGCGCGGCGCTACTTCAAGCAGTCAGAAATCGTGTTGTTCCGGCAAGCCCCGGAAGGACTCACATTGGCGGAAGAGCAGAATAAGATGATTGCGGCCTCATGAAGCTTTTGTGCATTCAGGCTAAACGCATCTCAGCTCTAGACCAGGTAAGGCGGAACGCTTCGACCAGTGGCGCCAAGCCGCCCCGCTACGTTCCCATGCTACCCCAAACGATCGGCCTTTGGTCTCTCGGGGATCTCTTCGCCGAAAACAGGATGCGGTGTCCATGCGCGAAGCGCGGGCAGTGTAGATATTAAACTTTAAGTTCAAATCTAATAATACCCACATCAGGATTGCGAGCAATCCTAAGGCGAACGGTGAAGCGCTTCCCTTTGACGCTAGCCATATTCCTTGCGCGTAGTAATCTGCATACAGCTCCATACAGCTCCATACAGCTCCCTACAGCTCCCTACAGCTCCCTACAGCTCCCTTCAGCCCACCTATGATCCCACCTGTGATCCCGCCTGTGATCCCACTTACGCAGCTTGAGTCGCTCAGAAAAAGCACTCAGCATCAATCAGCTTCTCGTCCAACAAACATTGGTCCCGGCTGTTGACCAACCGCGTCGGTATTCGAGACCCACTTTTACCCGGCTCAGTGAGCGGCCATCGGAAACCTCCCACGCTACTCCAGCTGCCAAGTTCCACGATAGTGTTCGTCCAGATCCACTAGGACACCCATTAGACATTCAACAATTCGTCAATGACACATGCAATCTGAGCGGAAAATATCAACAATTTTAACTGGGCTCGTGCTGCAGATATGTCCAGGATTCTCCACGATATCGATCATACAGGCAAGCCTAGCCAGCAACACCATACTTTATCCCCTCCAGAATTCAACTTCCGCCTCCGTGGAATTCCATTATGCCACCTGAAATTTCCCTATCTCTGATGCTCCCTCGTGTAAATTCCCCGATCTCCCATAAAATCCCTCATAATGCCGATATGCGGACCTTGCAGCAAACTCTGTAAGTCAATGTTTGCTTTCTAAACCTTTTTCATACCAATAAAAAGTTATTCCAACGTCAGCTGAGCAGAAAAACCAATTTCTCTTCTCGCTTAGACAACGTAACGGAAGCAATCAAATTAGGAAAATTTCCCCGCCAACCATTATCAAGCTATATGTCGTGTAAGATCGGGTATCCAGCTGCGTTCAAGGACACCCAATCGGGACGTACCCCAATATGATTAAGCCCCTACCGAATATGTTCTTGGTATTTCTATGGCAAATCCGCTGTTACGTTCCCTGTTACGTCCCGGAAACCTCTCCGGCTGTTTGTTTTACTTTGCTAATCTCCTCGTACGAGTTCGGGCGAGCTTCTTCTATTATAAAATTATTTGTTTTATCAATCTTTGAGCTTTTTTCCTCCTCTTTGACGGATTAAGCAACGTCGGTGCCGGCCGAACTGAATCCTTAGCGGTTGCAGCCAAGCGCTCTTTGCTTGATTACGACTGACATCTAATTGGGCCAACACTTTACTATCAACGACAACGCAATCAACCATCCAGGCCAACACGCGCCCTAAGCGATTTTGTGCTCTTTGAAAAATTCAACGCAGCCAGAATAGTACGAAATGGTTCAACTTGAGTAAGCAGGAGATGCGTTTGGTCGGGTCGGGTCGGGTCGGTTCGGCATATGTTGTGACATCCTGCTAGCTAGGTGTCTCGCCGCAACTTCAAGAACGACCGTCCACTTAGTGTAGTTATATCTGCAGCTTAAGTGCAAATTGACTCGTTGCAGGCCGAAGCGTGGAGAGGTAGTGCTAGGGTGTAAAGTTTACCAACACATGGAAGCACCGAGGCATAGTCCATTTAACTATTACTACAACATATATACTTGGTGTGAGTTGTTGAAGTACTCGGGAGCCAGTTACATAATGCGTTACAGGGATAACTAAGAGATCTCAAGCTATCTACACGCCTAGAGAAACGCCGTCGCGAGCACTAACCCCTGTCAAGGAAATTTTCGCCTCAAGGAAGTTCACAGAAGCGCCCATACAGGGCGTAACTAAATACCTTTGGCCCTCAACGTGGTTTCTTTCTTTCCCAACAGTCTCTCTCTATCTTCCACATTCCACAGTCAGTTTCTCTACATACATCCGAAGCTCTCCCGGGGCCCATATTCTGTTGTTAGAGAAGACTGCGAATGAAGAGTCTTGTGGCTCATACTGCCCACACCCGGTAGGTGTATACTTAGAACCAGGGCTGCTTTTCTCTAACCTTGGATTTTAAGTGAGCTCTATAGCAGTATACACGACTGCAACCTCACCAAGTCCAGGATATACGCCTGGCGCTGGGGTAGCATCATAGATACGTGCTTAATCCACGACATACGTGAAAATAATAGAGGTAAAGGGACTTCTTTATCACGGAAATGGAAGGTGCTTGACCTGGTAGTTACGTTAATAATTTCGCAGGCGCGTCTGTGAGGTAAGTAAGAGACAATGGTACTCACAAATTCACTTAGCGACGCTCACCCCAAATGACCAATCTACACCAGGAGCCTATTTAGATCAAGGATGTACATGTGATTTAGGATGGGCTCTTCCCGGGAGTTAAATCTTCGGTTAGGCTGGCTTGCAGGACTGAGAGTGATACTATCCGGGGTGCCGTTCCCTTAACGTATAGAGTGTCGAACCATTCTTCCATGATAAAATTCTCTCTATTTTAATTGGGCTTGGACGCGGTAAGGCAACAGTCCCGAGCTTGGTCTAGGTCCCTCTCGCTCTTCTATGATATCAGATAAACATGGACGTCGCAAATAGGAATGCTCTACATTAATTCGAGGAGTGAGCAACATCCATGTACATTCATAGTAGCCGGCCGTGCGTGTAGAATTTCTTTTGTGTGCATAAGATAACATGCTGTAGCATGCGGGACACCCGAACTTCGAAGCCTATCCCGTCGGTCCGTTCTCACGAAAACCCGGGCTTCGGAGAATGTCCTGGAGGGAGACCCGACTACTTCGCATCCCCACTCGGCAGATGCAACCCGATGAGATGCATATAGGCAAACCTTCTTTGTAGGAAGTGCATATGGATTGCCTCCCCACGAATTGTTCAGCTGGCCTGAACAAGTGGTGGCGGTCTCACACATCGGACTCCTCGTGTCTTCGGGTTGTTTTTTCGCTCGACGACGGAGCGATTTGGTCTACAGTTAAAGCTCAGGTGGCAGCGATAGGATTTTGCCGTTTCCTAATATTTTGTGGCCTGTAGGGCGTATGTCATATTGTGGATTTTGGGCCAAAGGCTTCGGCACGTGAATACGCTCTGAGGCAGCGTAAGCTCATCTAAGGCCCTGGCTGGATTGATAGTAGGTGAACTTCAACGATAGTCTAAGTGTGTGGACGGTTCTCTATACTACACCCTCGGGTTAGGCGAAGAGAAAAGGAGCTGGGATATTCAGATGGGTTTTAGTATAGATAACCGTATGAGCTAAACTCTAGGGTGAGCAGATAGGTTTAAGCTTAGATATGTAGACAGAATAAAGCCTGGATGAATGAATACTAGATAGATAGAACCGATTTTTAGTGGAGAATGAGAGTTTTCGACTTGGCGTTCGAGCTAAATTATTGTGTTAAAAGAAAAGAGGGGCGGCTGGAGATATTCGTTGCCAGGGCTACATATGATAAAATGATACGAGAAGCGCTGAATGAGATAGCTGGGAAACACAATGACATGCCCGCGATCTAGAGAAATGTAGTGAAGTCTATTGGTGGGAAAGGTACACTGGAGATAAATAGAGAACCGAACTGGCACCACTCTGATTCATCCTAGTGCACTAAACCGAGTGAAGACATGGGGGGCCATATGTTTTGCCTGCACCGCTAAGAGGAGTGTTGACACAATGCGCTATTTCATGCAACGATGTTTCAGTATTTGGGTCAAGTTATTCTTGTTATGCCCTTACAAACAACTTCAGGGCATTTTAGCAGGATTGGTACAGTGTTATCACAGAGCCCTGAATATGTACGAATGCCACCAGCAAGCCCTGCTAGCTACAACTGATCGTGTCTTGAGATAAACTGTACCACTGTCGCCATATGTATCTAGCTGTCCGACCATTCCCTCAGCCTAACAATACCTCTTGGATCCATTAGCGTATTGTGGAAAGCTGGGCTTCGTGCCGTTCACGAACTGTAACTGCATATTTGAATGGCGATATCTTCGTCATCCGTTAGCTATTGAAAACGATCCATCGAACTCCACAACACGCTACCCAAGGCTTTGGACCAAAGAAGCGGATACCCGGGCCATTATCCCTGGTATTCAGCGAAAAAATATGTATAAAAAGGCTCATCATCTAAACCGGACGGAGGAAGTGTGGGAGCTGATAATATAACACAGTACTGCGCTTTCACCGGCCTGAAGCGGGCGAGATTACTACATCCCATTCTCTCGTTGCCATCTAGGGCCTGTTTCTTTTAGCTGATGTGCAGAAAAAAACAGAGGGAGGCATTGGGCGGTATAAGGAGAATGGTGTTACGATGGCTGGACTTGGTCGCCTATGGGATGGAAGTGTATCGTGGTCTGGTTTAGATCTCAAGCAAAACTAGGTGTTAGCCTGGGCTACAATGTTGGATGAAGACAGGATCACATGGCCACCGTGAAGCTCACTTTCCCCACTACCATGAATTCAAGATGTGGAATCTTCTACCTCCCATATATGCCTTCCGACGTGTGATACGCAATCTTGGCTATCTGGTGCTGGTTGACATCTTCTGAGGCATTTCATTCATCTTATAGTAGTGAGTTTGGTCATTTACATATTGATCAAGAAGCGTCACGGAGGGCTGTGGCTCTTTGTTGACGATACGTATCTATTGGCTCAGATTTATTTACTACCGGAAAAATTTAGTCGTTGCTTAAAAGTGCCGATCGTATGCAATGACTGTCCAGAGAAATGCCTTGTTCTAGAAATGCATCTAAGTATCAGTTTGGGCGTAGTCCTCGAGATACGACAATGTCTATGTCTCTGCGCTTTGTGACCTCCCTGCTGAGCGATTGGATGGTGGTGTCGTTTGTGAGCATGATGATGACCGCCTGTTCCATATTGATACCTTTGCTGTGAGAGTAAGCGAAGATTAATCTCAGGTTGGGCCTGCTTTCAGCCCAAAGGTTCCCGTCCTTGAGAGCCTCGAATCTGGTAGATTCAAGAACGAAAAGGGGCTCTCTCGTCTGTTGATTGCGGCGCCGACTGCATCTCAGCTGCTAGGGGCTGTGAGGGTGATCTCGCGGATGATGCGGTCTTGACTCAACGAACTTTTTTTTTTGATGGCGTCGGGGTCAACATACGCGAAGATGACGACCGATGCCCGTCGCTGTGATAGGAAATGAAGGACGTCGGTTGTCGGACGGTGTATCTTCAGCTCCGCCATTATCTGAGCTGGCGATGCCTTGCAGGATCATGACTTGCATAGCTCAGACAAAGCAGCTGCAGGTCCCACTCGATCCTGGTCCCGTCCCCTAGAACGTGATGCGTTGCATCGGAGCGGGCTAACAGGAACGAAAGACTACCCTAAGGTACCTGGACGTGCAACCCGGGCGATGGTCTCACAACGGAGCGAAGCAATCAAGGCTGGGCAATGGCAATTGATAGGCCATGACTCGGCGCTCAGGGAGAGAATTCTCCCGACAACTGGCCGAGTCAATGTGTGGTGGAGCGCGCGTGCCGTGCCGCTATGATAATACTTCTGTTCCCTGTGCAGGAGGCGAGGAGGCGAGGATGTGAGTTGCTGTGGCAGAGCGGGGCGCTGACTCGTGACGTGGCGGGTGGTGGTGGCGAATAACATTCAGTGACAAAAAGATTTTCGTCGAGGTTAAGTTGCTTCTTTCGGCGTCGACAAGCCCTACCAGTGCAAATGCTGGCGGAACCCTGGACCTGACGGAAAACGGGGTGAAACAGGTGGGTTCGAACCTCGCGAATGCCACACTCTGGTTGATGCGCCGCAAAAGCAACCTGACACACGCCGCACGCCGCACGCCACGCCCCCGTACCAAAGTTGCCCAGAAGCCCCCAAAAGCCCCCCCAAAAGCCCCCCCAAAGCCCCTAAAAGCTCTCCGAAAAAAGCTCTCGCTAGGTGAGAATGAGCGGGCATGGCACTTTCTGCAACGCGGCGTGGGGTGAACTTGTGGAGCTTGTGGATTTGTAGATTTGTAGATTTGTAGATTTGTAGGTTTGTAGATTTGTAGATTTGTAAACTTGTGGATTTGTGGACTTCATCGAGGACGTGATCCAATTGCTCTTAAGGCTTGAAATTGTGGAAGACGCGATTTTCTCCCTAGGTCCCCTGGCGTACATGTGTTCTACAGGAAGCTTTAACCAAAGAGATGCTAACTAGAGGTCGCGACAGTAAAAGGGAGAGACATTATACGAGATTAGAGCATTAGAGAGCGTCTGGGCATGCGAAACGTGCCTTGTGCATGCCATGAAACAAAGGCTGTCCTTCCTTCCGTCCTGTCTTTCAGTCCAATTCCTCCTCCCCCTATGCCCTCGCCAAGGCACCAGGCGACGATAACAGAAAAAGTAAACTAAAAACAACTCCTGTAATATGTTGCTTTACCCAATGGCTGTCTTTAAACCAATCCCGAATAATATGTTGCTTTAAGGAGAGTGATTAGAATTAAACTGGCTCGGTGGAGCAAAAGACCTGACAAGGTCGGGTGGAGACATTTGCGAAACGCTTAATCATGTATGAAAACGCCGGCGCTGTAAACGATAATCAAGAATATGATGAAAAAGAGTCCTTTTTTTTTCCCTACGACGAGATGGAAATGCAAATGGACAGAGAAGCGCGATAAGTAAACACAGTGCGGGTCCTCCTCATTAGGGACCGGGTATATCCAAAAGAAATGAGATCCAAACATAGTATGTGAACGATGGCCACAAAATTCCCCAGATTCCAGTAATAGTCATAGGATGATCCAACCCTTAGTAACGCCGAATTGCCGTGAATGCTTTGAATTGCATATAACACCGCTGCCAAAAGAAGCTTTAGAAGACCGGGAGTCACCGGAAGTCATGGGGCCCTTGGTTTGCGAATATGTAATTTTTCGGCTGAGTCTCTAGAGATCTTGGAGGTAATGATGTTCGACCCGCCGCTTGCGGCGGCGAGTACTCGT
>KV749931.1:21300-48662 GCA_001692915.1 Glonium stellatum
CGAAAAACTCAGGCATACTGGCCGAGGGCTGACCTGGTAGGGACTCCTGCGAGGAGCTTGCCATGAAATTCTTTTGGAATCCGTTCATAGCTCCCTCTTTATACTGATAGTTGTAGCTGAGTTGAAGGTCACCTGCGATATTGGCTGGCTGTACTGGAAATTGCATGTGAGACTCGTTTAGACCAACATGGCCAGTATCTGGTAACGATGGCCTTCTAAAGTGTGAAGGCTTTGGTTGCGCGATAGCTAGCTCATAGGAAGGATGGAACTCGGTGGTTTGTTGGGGTAGAGGCATGAATGTCGCCCGGGGAAAGCATTGTTGGGTTGCAGGAGCCGACTGCGGAGGTGTGTCACGGTATAAGGGGGCGTTGCTGAATCGAGCTTGATTAAGCTGTCCCATATCCAGAGGAGTGGTTGGAGGCGATGCTGTATTTGAGTACAATCCAGCAGATGAAGGCTCCATAGACCAAGAGACATTAAGACTTTCGGGGCTGCTATGCTCGGGCATTGGTGCATGGCTTCTAATGACAGTATTACTCTGCCAATAGGGAAACCGGACCATTTCGTTTGGCGTTAGTGGGGTTGGGGGTGCTAAGCTACCAGCAGGGCCTACAGTCGCAAAGCCTGATGCTTGTCGAGCGAACTTGGGTGATGCAGCTGCTTCAGCGAATGTAAAATTCAATGGGGAGCGTTGAGCGGAGCCCGGCGCAGACTTTTGAACACGACCAGGATTTGTGACTCCGACAGACCTAATACGGCGCAAGCTGTGTTCAACGTCGCGCGTTTGGTTGGATCCTGGAGAAACTGGCATACCGCTTGTATACGATGCACTTCTTAAGGTGGAAGAATCCAGCGCTGCAGGCCGGCGTTGTCGGCGACTGGCGATGCTCGATGGTTGAGTAGGCTGTTTGAAGCCATCGGTAGACGGTTGGCGGGTTTGAATTCCAACTGTGCTCATCGATTTCGCAAGAGCAGTGGTGGAAGAATTTCGGCGTGACAATGCTTCTTCGGGATAGGTAATTGGTGGCTCGAACTCCGAATGGCTCGTGCTTAGTTGACGCGACTCGTTCTGTGCAGGGGAAGATAAAATCGCTTGTGCCGAGGCGTTGTTGTGTTGATACATGTCAGCCTGATGGAAGTGCTGACCAATCGGGTGCTGCTGGCCGTTTCCCCAAAGTGGAAGGCCGTGCTCTGATATCGAGGCTTGTGGTAAGTTACCGTAGGGGTGGTCGAAAGGATCCTCGCGCTGGTTCGCTGGTGTGATGTCGGTTGAGGAAGTGGGGTCCTCCGTCCAGTTTGAGTAAAGTGAAGCGACTGAGGTGACGGAGGACATGGCATTCTGGCCTGTAGACGATTGGGTTGTCGTTGTGGAATGAGCGCCGGAGAACGGTGACGGTTCAGAAGAAATCGAACCATTACCGTCAACTGCCTGGACCGTTGTGGATGTGGACGTGGATGTTAATGTGGGGTATTCAAAAGAGCTCAAATCCGCCAGCGGTCCATAAAGATCGTCTGTAGAGCCAGGCTCGTTGATAAGACTCGATGAGATTGGGAAGGACTGATCGCCCACGTATTGCTGAGGGATACCTGTTTGGTCATATTGGAAGGACTGGTCTTGGGGCATAATAGAAACTGGGCCGCTGTTCCCATAAGGACCAGCAGCAGCAGCCATGAACGATTGCATCACCGCATCCGGATTATATGACGCTCGGCCTTCCCTTTCGGGAATAGAGCGGAGCATATGCATATCATATCCCTGGTGTAGTGGCATGGGAGGCCCAAGTGGTTCCACGGCTGAAGGGCCTTCGATGCTGTCGACTGGCAGGCCGGCCGGGCTGATGTCGGCGTTTACAGGATAGAAATCCTGGGGGTTCTGCTGCGGATGTCCTTGTTCGTTTTGATGTCCAAACTGAGAGGTAACGATTGGCATGCTGTTGTTTGCGCCATAGACGTTCATGTTCATGTTGAACTGGCTCATTTGCTTTTTAATATCCTGCTTTACTTTTGCCCGTCGGTTCTGAAACCAGTTCTGGGCTGGGTAAGCCAAGGGCAATTTGCGATGGAATGTATGGCTAACTTACGTTGATCTTGTCCACTGGGACTCCGAGACTCTCGGCAAACCCCTTCTTGGTGCTGGTGCTCGGCTTGTGCTGTTGCTGGAAGTGGGCTTCGAGGATATCGTGCTGCTCCTTTGTGAGGCGCGGCTTGACGTCGGCACAGGCATGCGCGGGGTTCTGAGGGTGTTGTTTTTGACTTAATTCCGTCATGGCTTTAGACGGACCATTGGGGTGTCGGGTGGGAGGGGGTAAGTGCGGGTTTGGAGGGTCCCGATCATAGGCCCGCATCGAAGATCCAAAATGATCCATCCTCGGCGCTATGCGAGGCGGGTCGAATGGTATCGAGGGCAATTCGGAGGGGCAGAGGATGGATCGCTTTGGGTGGTGATGGGTTAAAGAGAGCAAGTGTTCAGCTGGCGGACGTCGTGGGGACGCTGGTGGTTGCAAGGCTGGGCGCGCGAACTCGCTCTGCAGCGGACGGCGGGATAAGCGGGAAGAGAGAGGGCAGGGTGGTCAAACAATGCGGACAGAATGCGGACAGAATGCGGACAGAAACGAGTGACAGCAATTACAACATTAGTACTGCAGCGCAGCCTTCTGGCAAGAACGAGAGAAAACGACGGAGCTGGGCTGAAGCGAGCGTGGTGGGCGAGGACAAGGCGAGAGAGGGAAAAAGGTCAGGAGAATGGAGGCGTCGCTGCTACTTGAGCGCAGGGCAAGCGATGTCGAGGAGCCCTGAGGCCCGATGGTTACGGGAGCATGGCGGCGTGCAGACGCGACCGGGGCCTGCACATCAACTCAAGCCCATTGGCCGTGGCCCCCAAAGACACTGCGCACTTCTGCGCACCTCTCCGCTGGCAGCGCCCAAAATAACCCCACGCATGATCGTCTCCGCTTGGCTGCTGGAGGTCTGGAGTCAGCACGGCGCGTCGACTTGCTGCCAGCAGCCAGCGACCGGCGGCCAGCGACCAGCGACGGCCGACTTCTGCTCGCCCACCACGGCCCTGCTGGCCTGCCCTCTCAGCGACCGGCCGGGGCTGCCTGTGGGCTTGCTGGGCCGCGGCGCGACGCACAGGCTTCGTCACTGGGCCCTGGCCCGTCGACGGGATCTTGCGCTCTCAGGAGCTTGGGCTTGCGGCGGCGCAGGGGACTAAATCCTACGCCCGCGCCCATTGGCCGCACCGCGCTCGGGCGGCTGATCTACTCGAGTGTGGAGGAGCTTGGTTGTTAAGGGGAAATTCAGCGCTGTTCTTTGTTACGCGAACCCCCATCTCGATTGCCCAGCGATGATGAGAACGAGTTTCCGGGAGATTCGCAGCATGGGAAAACGACTGCGGACGGGCATGGGCCCGGATGGCGAGCAGCGGAGGATTTTGTGCTGACCGCGCATCGCGAGCCCATCCTGAGCACACTCACTACGGACACCGTCTGGGCCATCGTCGTGACCATTCCGGACCCTCTCTGCTCCCAGCCAGCCCGCGCGCCCCCATGTCCCCCAGCGCCCACGAGTGAGCGACGGCCTGGCGAGCCTGGCTGCCTGCCAAAGCCTGGCAAGCCTGGTAAACGGCGAGGCTGACGGGCGCTACCACTGGCCTGACTCCTTTTCCTATTTCCCCGATGTCAAGCGCCGCCTCGCATCGTCTCGCCGTCCAACACTCCATTCACGTTGCCGACAGCCCTCAGATGCCATCTCATGGCGCCTCGGTTCCATATCGGGCGTGTTGGATAGTATAAGTCACCAGCCGGCCGATTTCTTATGGCCGAGTCGTGCCACTCAACCAGCCTGTTGCGGGCGCGAATCTGCACCCTCCAGGGGTATGCTGCGCCTCGGGTCTGGCTCTCGGAAGCCGCGCGGGTTGTCTGGTATTAATGGAGTATCGTACCTTGCAGCGTTCAAACCCCTACGGCGTTCTGTACCACTTCAATACGCTCCAACCGACTGTGAACCGGTCCCACGCAAGGTCTACGGCTGGCTATTCGAGCGTAACGGTTACCCTAAAAGTTAGCTTCCCCAGACTCTTCAGCCAAGTAGGTTGACTTGATAGTGAACTTCGTGATGGCCAAGACTGCTCCACCAGCCAAAGGCCCATCGAGCCAGCGAATTGGTTGTACAAGGTGGAAGTACAGCCTCTCATCATGCGCTTGGAGTGTCTCAATATTTGAAATCTCTGCTTCGTCACAAAGGCCTGCGATAGCGATTGGGCAGATCGTAATCTCCTCTGATAGAAAGCCGTACAAAAGATGGTAAATCGCAGTATTGGAGCGACTGGATGCCGCTCTATAAGGAACATCACTACATCTTCAAGGATAAAAATAAGACAGAGAAGACCAATCCCAAATGACGTCCGCCATGCGCTGTAACCTGCAACCGTTCTAGAAATCACCAAGGTACTGCTCTAAATGCTCCTAAGAGTTTCTATGCAATGCAACACACCCGCTAGGCTGATGCGATGTTAAATACTACCCCACATGCAGTTTGTGTGATGCGAGGTCACTGTCAAAAAAATCTACGGTTCTGAAATACCTTAAATCTTGAATGCCGAAGGAGCCGTCCGAGTGAGAGGTGCATCCAAGCTGTCAAAAGTGCTTGGGCGTTTTGTTGGGCGGGTTTCCAAAGCGACGGTCGCGTTGAAGCCGACCAGGAGCCTGGATTGCGGACCCGGTCTCACGCCATCGAAACTTTATCCGACCAGGGCATCAGAAATTTCGATCTTGGCCTCTCTCGTGCTTGCGTCCCATTCTTTGAGCTTCACGCTCCGCATGTCGCGGACGATCCAGTCCGCGCCGGCGTCCTTGAGCTGCTCCAGTGAATGAGTCGTAGCAAGTCCAACTACTTTAAACCCTGCTGCTTTCCCGGCACGCACTCCTGCTGGTGCGTCTTCCAGTACCAGAATCGAAGCATCCCGGGGGAGATTAAGTTTCGTTCGACCAAGCTGATAGCATGCCGGATCCGGCTTGCCGTGCCGCACGTCCTCCGCCACAACGAGGTTTTCGGGATGGGCCAGATTCATGATATCGAGCCATCCCGTAACCAACGGCTTTGTGCCGGATGTGACAATGGCCCATGGCACGGAAGTTTCTTCAAGCTGCTCTAGTAGTGATCGTGATCCCGCAATCTCTACTGCGTCCGACCCGAATTGCTCAGGGATCGAGCCTTCTATCTGGCTGACATCTGCGGTTTTGAATTAATGCATAAAAGCTTTCCATGGCTTGGGAGAACTGACACTCCCAGTTGGCAAGCTTTGGTTCATAGATTTGGAGGACATCGATGGACCTTCGTCCATGGGACGTAGCGAGAATAACCTTCGGATCGACGCCCAGCTCATTTCCTATCCTGATAATGTCAGCGAATGAGAGTTCGCTTTCCAAGCCAAGTATTACTTTTCCCAATGTTTAACTATCGCATTCGTCGAATCGATAATAGTGCCATCCATATCGAAGAGCTAAAGTCTCGTAAACTCCCGTCTTTGTACAATCATTTGCCCGAAGGAACTTACCAGGCCATGGAATGAGTGGATCTCCGGCTTCGCGGAGAACGAGGCTTCGATACTATGCGGCATAATTGGTCAAAAGGGGAAGATATACAACAAAATTTTCCGTGTGATAAGTTTTTATTTGGAAAATCTACGACCGGGGATTTGGGAAGGCCGGAAAATATAGCAAGAATAATGTCATGGAAAAGTCTGGGGAAGGACTTCGGATCTGACAAGTCAGGCAATGCTTCCGGGAATTTCTGCCGCCAGAGACCGCTTTAGTATTTCGGCGTGAAATCTTGGCCGCAATGGAATTTTTGAGATTCAACCCCACAAAGCTATCTTGACATCCTAACAGCCTACAGTGATGCCAAAAGTTGGGAGTACGTCTTAAACAAGCTGCTGCATTAAAGGGATGTGTGCTAATGCCGTTATATAGAACCGACGTCAAAGCGCACGCCTGTGCGGCTGCGACATAAGATCGAAAAAGCCTCTGCTGCGAAACAACGAAAAGCACGAAAACTCGCTAAAAAGGTGAGTCCTTGTGTTCAATGCCTCCAACTGATTCGCTGACATCATATAGAATCCTGAATGGCGCTCGCGGTTAAAGAAGGACCCTGGCATTCCAAACCTGTTCCCCTACAAGGAGAAGATATTACAAGACATTGAAGAAAAGAAGAGGCTGAAGGAAGAAGAGAATGTGAGGCGGAAAGAGCTGGCAAAGGCGCAGAGGCTTGGCACTGCTACTGGTGATCAAGATGCTGAGGATGGAGCAGACGCAGTGGAGGATGGTGAAGATGCCTTGTCGGACTATGACACCGACGAGGATGACTCTATGCAAGTCGTAAGTCCATGAAGCATGCAAAAATCTCACATACATCAGTGCTGACCGCTCAGGATGACTCAAACCCCATGGCAGCATTATTAGCTTCGGCCAAAGCCCGTGCCGCTGAATACCAACAGGGCAACGATGTGGATAGCGTAGATGAGATGGACGAAGACGAGGGCGATGCTTGGAATGGCATTGATGAATCCGGTGCGGATGGAGCCTCTACGCCAGCGGCTCGAAAAGACTCTTCTAGGAAAGCTTTCGACAAAGTCTTCAAACAAGTAGTAGATTCCGCAGATGTCGTGCTATACGTTCTTGACGCAAGAGATCCAGAAGGGACGAGATCAAAAGAGGTGGAACGCATGGTTATGGCGGCTGAAGGGGGCAACAAACGCCTCATTCTCATTCTCAACAAGATCGATCTAATTCCTCCGCCAGTACTCAAGGGTTGGCTGGTTCATCTGCGTCGATACTTTCCAACACTACCCCTTCGGGCCGCAAACTCAGCGCCGAATGCACGGACTTTCGACCATAAGCAACTCACAGTGAAGGGCACTTCAGAGGCTCTATTCAAAGCACTTAAATCTTTTGCCCAGTCCAGGCAGCTAAAGCGTTCAGTATCAGTAGGTGTTATTGGTTATCCTAACGTCGGAAAATCTTCTGTTATCAACGCTCTCACTTCACGGCTTGGAGGGAGAACCGGTGCATGTCCTGTTGGGGCTGAGGCCGGGGTCACGACAAGTCTGCGGGAAGTTAAGCTGGACAACAAGCTCAAGCTACTTGACTCTCCTGGAATAGTATTCCCGAGCTCCACAGGATCATCAAAAGTTAGCAAAATTGAGGAGCAAGCTCGCCTAATTCTTCTAAACGCCATACCTCCCAAAGAAATTGAAGATCCGGTTCCGGCAGTTACACTGCTTCTTAAGAGACTATCCTCATCGTCTGATATGTTCTCGAAACTGCTAGATGTCTATAGCCTGCCACCGTTAATGACCACCAACGGAGACATCACTACAGACTTTCTAGTTCAGGTCGCAAGAAAGAGAGGACGCCTTGGTAAGGGAGGTGTGCCCAACATTCATAGCGCAGCTCAAACGGTCATTACAGATTGGAGGGATGGTAGAATTCAGGGATGGATGGATGCTCCAGTTCTTCAGGTCGCAACCGAAGCTCCTTCTAGTGTTGCCCAAGGCTCAGCAGCTCCCCTCGGAGATCAAAAGGAGATCGTCAAAGAATGGGCTGCTGAATTTAAGCTTGAAGGGCTATGGGGGGACGACGCCAATGATGCGGCAGAGACCATGGAGACATAAAAAGGAATGCATCTTCAGCTTGCTAGGAGTTCTGGTGTTGGGTCAAAGGTGCAGTATGTACTAGGTTTTGCATACATCCTGCCTATTACTGCACCAATTCGTCGAATTGGTTTTTTTCTTTGATAGATATGGTGTGCGATATCGGTGTTAGTTGCAAGGTAGAAATGATAGATACAGCTATTATTACGAAAAACGTTGCTGAATGACCAAACTGGTGGCGCCGAAGTTGTGCCCCTCTAACCCCACACGCCAGCTTCGTTGAACCGATGCAAACCGCAGAGCTCTCAAACCATCACCACAGCATATTATAAATGTACGCCTCCCCACCTCTCCAATTGCCTCTACTTATCTTCACTCGCATTGCTCATGGGTTCTTCCAGAGGCCTACAACCTATCCTCCAGATCAATCGTTCTCTAAATCACATCAAACGGTCTTCCCTTACAACACAACTCCAACCAAGAAAAAGCATGGCGTCTATTGCTAGTTTCAAGGTGCCAGTAGTTTCTAACGAACCAAATGTGAGTTCTCTGACCCAAGTCTTCTAGATTTGAGCTCCTCGTTAATAATGGTGCTGTAGAAACATTACGCCAAGGACTCGGTCGACAGGCAGAAGCTACAAGATGCAGTTGCAGCTCTGAAGAAACAAGCCCCGCTTGAAGTACCTTTAGTGGTAGCCGGGAAAGAAGTAAGCATTTTCATGAGGCCTTTTGCTTCTTTTAGCTAACCATCATCAAGATCAAAGGCTCCTCCGTCCTCACACAACACGATCCATCCTCCCACTCTGACGTCGTCGCAAAATACTCTAATGCTGGCACTGAAGAAGTCAATCGAGCAATCGACGCTGCTCTCGCAGCTAAGCCAGCATGGGAATCATTGCCATTTGCAGATCGAGCTGCAGTATTTCTCAAGGCTGCGGATTTAATTTCCGGGAAATACAGATATGAGCTCATGGCGGCAACAATGGTTGGGCAAGGCAAGAACGCATGGCAAGCAGAGATTGATGCTGCAGCCGAGCTATGTGACTTCCTGAGGTATCTATTCTTCGGTTTTAGGGATCTTTAGTTGAATTATGGGGTTAACCACTAGCTCCAGATTCAATGTGCAATATGCGGAGGAGACATACGGCCACCAACCTGTGCACAACGCACCAGGAGTATGGAAGTCAGTCAGCATCGTTATATCTCCCTTTGGCGTCTCTCAAATGCTTACTTAAATCCCAGCCGAGTGGAATACCGACCTCTAGAGGGATTCGTCTACGCAATCACGCCATTTAATTTCACCGCCATCGGCGGCAACCTCCCTGCTGCCCCAGCGCTAATGGGGAATGTAGTTGTCTGGAAGCCATCTCCATTCGCCGTAGCCTCTAACTGGCTAATCTATAGTATCTTGATGGAAGCTGGTCTTCCTCCTAATGTGATACAATTTGTCCCAGGCGATGCCGAAGAAGTCACCAAGGCAGTCCTCTCCCATAGGCAATTCGCTGCGCTTCACTACACTGGCAGCACAGCTGTTTTCCGTTCTCTATATGGAAAGATTGCTACAGGGGTTGCGGAGGGCAAATATCAGGGTTACCCACGCATTGTAGGCGAGACCGGCGGCAAGAACTTTCATCTTGTACACCGTAGCGCCGATGTTACTAACGCTGTCGTACAAACCGTACGAGGAGCTTTCGAATACCAGGGCCAGAAGTGCAGTGCGTGCTCACGAGCATATGTGCCTTCGTCTGTATGGCCAGCCTTCAAGTCCAAGCTTATTTCCGAAACCGAGGCTCTGAAAGTCGGCGAGCCGTCGGACTTCTCGAACTTTATCGGCCCTGTAATTCACGAAGCTTCATTCAAGAAACTATCATCTGCTATAGATGAAGCGAAGAACGACAAGGAACTCGAACTTCTGACCGGCGGAAAATATGATTCTAGCAAGGGCTACTACATCCACCCTACCATCTATCAAACTACCAACCCGAATCATCCTCTTCTCTCCCGCGAACTTTTTGGTCCAATCCTAGTAGTATACGTATATGACGATGCCGCTGCGCCTGCCGATGCTTTTGCTTCCATCTGCAAGCAGATAGACAGCACATCTGAGTATGCTCTCACTGGTGCTGTCTTCGCGAGGGACAGGGAGGCAGTCCGCTTCGCAGAGGATGCACTGAGGAATTCGGCTGGTAATTTCTATATCAACTGCAAATGCACAGGTAAGTAACTTGATCCACTAAGTTCCATTCTGTTCGCATTTATTGCGCTTGGACGATGCTAATGGGTGATTGAATAGGTGCCGTGGTATCTCAGCAACCATTTGGAGGTGACTATTTTCCCTTCCCACTTCTATGGAGTAGCTTCGCTAATGAAAGTATCAGGGTCGAGGGCCAGCGGCACGAATGACAAGGCGGGAAGCGCAAACTTGCTCGGCAGGTTTGTTAGTGCGAGAGCCATCAAAGAGGAGTTTATTCCTACGGAGAAGGTACAGTACCCTAGCAACGAAGTATAGGTTTTCACAGACCGAGGAAGAGGTTTATAGGCAAGGAGGACTGCAAAATTACGGCGAATTTGAGGTAAATGAGATATGAATGAGCGTCATGAGCAAAGTCTATGAGCATTTAGATTGAGTCGGATTTCATTTAGTGGGTTTGAATAGGGTAGGAAAAGCTATGGAAATCTTGCATAATGAATATAGCAGGCAATAGATCTGTCTCTAGAGACTTGTAGAACGGGTTTCAGGGCCCCGGGATATAGACAAGCCACCCTGGAGGATCAAAGCAACCCCAAACGCGTCTTTAGATCTCATTAAATCCATCTAATTAAGATCGTGAAAAATACCTAGACTACGGTTCAAAAGTCAGAAGCCCTTCGAGGTTCGTTGCATGCTCCGGTTAAGTTATATTGGCTAGCTGAATGTGGCCGGGAGTGACCTGTTCAGTATGCCGTGAAAGCCCCTGATCTGGCTACAAACATACATGTCCCATAACTTCGTATACTCATTTTAGCATACGTAAAAGTTAACTAACAGGTGAAGACAACTCTGAAAGTCGAATAAGTGCACCCAAGCTTCTTAAGACTATCAAGATTAGCGCGTTTCTACCGGATACAAGGCTCTCCAGCAAGTTTTGGTTTAAATAGAATTGCGGACATCAGAGATTAGACCCAAATTCCAATGTATTCTATTCCAGTAAAGAATACATGCTGAAGCAAAAAAATGAGGTGACCAAAATGCAGTCAAAGTCACACCACACCACCTAGTTCAAGAGACTAACTATAGGACCGTCGAGAGAGATATAACAGGTATTTCCAAGAGAGAAAAGGTGACTAATCCCAGTATTCCAATGCACACATGCATGCAGCCCCTTCATCTGTACCGTGAGCCACCCACAGAGGCGTGCTCCCTTATTTTAGTCCGCTATTCTAGGGCAATAGCAATGCAGTCTTCCCTTGCCAAACTGATTATTTTTATATGCAGTCTACAGCTCCATCAGGACTACATCCACACCCAACCCCATGCACCTAGTTTACACCAGCTTAGCACTTGAGACTAAACTTAGAGCCGCGTGTAGCGGTCATAGCTCCCCAGTGCTTCTCATCGGCTGGCTGACCGTTGTCACCAATGCTATCAGGCTTCCATGGCTCATCGAAAGCCTCAAAGTAGAAGAGATTGACATCCCAAGCGAGCATACCGCAGATAGCGGATTTGTAGTAGGATGCAGCATTAGAAGTACCAGCACTAGCAGCACCGAAGTCGGAACCACCTATGCAATGAATTAGTAATTGAACTCAAGAAGCTTGATTAGGCTTTATGGTGAATATAGAAAATGGAGGTGCTTACCGTCAGTGGGCCAGCCAGTCTCGCCGTTCCAAAGCTCCGGTGCCTTGTCAACTCCACCTGCAATAGACTGGATGTGGCCGAATGCTTGCATGACGTCGTCGAAGTAGGTCTTAGTGGCATTGTTGAGAGCCTGTCCTTGCCAGAAAGCAAAAGCATTGACCATTCTATTGCTATCAGTTACATTCTGTCTATATTCTCCGCCTAGCTGGAAGAGCTCACTCACATAAGATCAGCAGCGCCAACAACGGCGTTGCCGGTTCCGTCAGCGAACTTGTTCCAGCTGTCTGCAGTTCCCACCTTGATAGGTGTGGATGTCACACCCTTCAGCATCGACTTTACTGTGTTGATTTTGTCGGCAAGCTGTGGGCCAGTGAAGTTGCCACGGTAAAGGGTTTCGGAGCCCACCGTCACGGCATAGATGTTGCTAGCATATTGGGGAGCAACTGCGGTAATGGCAGCCATATCGGCATCAAAGGACTCTTGCACGTCAGGCCTACACGGCGAGAATTAAGTTAGCTTATGGTTTGCAGAAGTTGTGGACCAGGGGACCAACTTACCAGATACCCAACACGACTTGGAAGCCCTTGGCTTTCGCAGCCGGCATGATTGCCGTGGAAGAATTACAGTCGGATGCGGAGTATCCTCTTACGAGCTTCGAACCAGAGGCAGCAGAGATGGCGTCGAAGTCGGCCTCGTAGTCGGGTTGTTGTTTACAGGATCCATCGGCATTCTTAGTGCCTAAAGCAAATCCCAATGTGCCGGTGGCAGACACAAGAGACGGTGCTACCGCCAGAGCAAGCGGCGCCACGAGAGAGAAACGCATATTGAAAGGGTTGTGTTGTACCAAAATGAGGAATTAAGAGAAACAGCCGTCAGGGTTGGAAAAGGTGTTAGGTGCTCAATGTGTGTTTAAGGAGCGTCAAAGAAGAATAGAAAGGACTTAAGGATAGACTCGGGCGAGATAGAGGGAAAGAGCGAAGGGTAAAGTGGTGTATGAACAGTTCGTGATGTTGGCAGGTGAAGGAGAACTTGAGGAGTGAGCCAACCTTATTTGGGAATCGGAACTTGCCAAGCTGCAGGAACGGCACGGGAAGCGAATCAAGCGCGTCCGATGTTTTAAGGGGCGCCGTATTATTTTTAGCGCCTGAAACACTTTGATTAAACAAACAGACTCTGTCCCACATCATTTTCACCCCTCAGAGGACTTGATACCCATTTGGAGTTCAATTGAGCCAGATTTTAGTATTTCTCTTTGCTCGTTCACAGCCCGAAAACCACTCTACATATGCACAACACTAGGGTAACGATACACGCAGATAGAGAGACGGACACGTTGGTAGCGTTCCATGCCAGTAATGACATTCATGATTTCTTGGATATCTAGATTAAGAAATTAAAATAAGAAAGAGTAGCCATGAAGTAAGTGGCCTTTTAAACCCAGCAGTTGCCTAGACCTTCCGCTCTCTATACCAGACTCCCGCAATGCATGCAATCCCCATGCTGTTGGCCGTCAATATGTTCCTTGGAAAAAAACGCCGCCACCTAAAGTCCCGAGTAATGCCAACTCCACAAGCTCTGATTAACTAATCCCGCTGCTTTCGGCTTCTAGCCTTCGACAAACTCCTGCTCCTAGTCCGATTCGGGCTCGAATGTCTCGAATGATTGCTTCCAAAAGATTCCCGCGTATTGACACGGTCAATATCATAGGGGTTGTCAAGGAACTCCTGTACCATGTGACTTCTCGCTGAATGGCCCGTCTTGATTTTCTCAAACCGAGGCTCGTTCTCCTCTTCAAATGAATAGTCGGCAGCCTCCTGTTCAGCATATTGTTCTTTCTCAATATCTGCCTCGTCTTCGCGGTCTGATCCCTCATCGGAAGGAGGAATCTGTCCACGGAGTTTCTTCATAAAAGCATCGGCTTGAGCAGCATATTTGCAGCGTACACGGACGGCCGCGCCGTATTTGTAGAAGAGGAAGGGAAAAGGTAGGCATGCTAATGCGAGGAAAGCTGGGATTGTCGACGCCCAATGAACACCTACAAATGTCAGCCTTAGGTATTACCAGTCTCAATGAGGCGAGCAATACTTACCGAGATTATGGTACATCTGAGTAGTGAAAAGAGGGAAAGCAGCGCCAAAAAGTGACCGCAAAACGGAGTTAGCAGCCAACACAGAAGCTGCGAAGATTGTGTAAGCGTCGATGAGGTAGTTCATAACACTTAAAAATACGAGAACCATGCCAAAACCAAAAGGAATACCAGCAGCAACGCTGGCCAACCAATGGATGGATGGGTAGTTCGTCCAAGCGAACCAGAACAATCCTATTGGTAGGGCGGCACCTCCAATTATGCCGGGCGGTAAACGGTCTTCCGGCGCTGCAAAGCCACCCGCTTTCTTCACACACTTTAGGTACCTGCCGTTGTCATACACAATCGTGTAAAGTAGGGCAGCCAGCATGCCGATAGCGACACCAATGAAAGGCAAACCACCAACTCCTTCACTCCATCCACGCCCCTCCTGATAGACTATAGGGTAGGCACCGAACAACATGTACAGCGTTCCGTAAATGATGGCCATGTATACGCTAAGGAGTAGAACGATTGGTTCGCGGAAAAGAAGGATCCATGGTCTTTTTAGGCCGGTAGAGAAAGCTTCTCCGATGGTAATGGGTCCCTGGTCAATATCTCCCCTGGGACCATGTTAACAGATATCACACAGTTGAGGGTCAATACGGTCCTACCTTGACCTATACACTTTTCCCGTCATCTTCGACAGCGTCTCTGCACGCTTTCTCAATAGAACCGGCGGGTAGGTCTCTGGAACAAGGAATATACCCAGTATCCAGATGGCCCCCGAGAATATCGCCATGAGACCTTCCACCCATCTCCAGCCTTCTGTCATCCCCAAAAAGCCGCCTACAATCGGCCCTAGCACAGGACCCATAAATGGAGCAATACTGAACAAGCTCATGGCCAAGCCACGTTCTTTAGCCGTAAACAAATCCGCGACAACCCCTCCAGCATTAGTGAGTGGACTAGAGCCAAAGGAACCGCCGAAAAAGCGCAAGATGAGGATAGTCCACGTATTTTGGGCGCCAGCGCAGCCGGCGTTGAATGCGGCGAATGCCACAAACGTAAAAAGATATACAATCTGCCGCCCGTACAACTCACTGAGCGGAGCCCAGAGAAGAGGCCCGAGGGCGAAGCCGACCACAAAGAAAGATAGACCCAGTGTGACGACTTCTTGGCTTGAGTTAAACTCGACCATGAGCTGTGTGATTCCTGTTTGCCATGTTAGATGTGCTACGTTAAGCCAAATCATCATCAGATTCAAGACACACCACCGGAAAAAGCCGATGAACAGAACGAAACTGCAAGAGTAGCGAATGCCATCATCAATGCACTGGTCCATTTCTTAACTTGAGGCCAACGCATCGGGTTTCGAGGATCATCTTCAATCCACTCCACGACATATGGGTCCTCTTCGGTGCCCTTTCCATCGTACTTCCAGTTGACTATTTCTGGTGTTACGATTCCCTGTTGGGTGAGAAGCTTCCAGTGTGGAATACCCTCTGGTCCTTTGCCAGACTCAATGTCTGGTTGGACCTTTTCCATTTTGATGTACGAAGATGATGACGTCCGTACCCAGCAAGTATAGATAGAGATAGAGATTAAGAAATCAACGACAATTACGTCAAAGAGTAGAATAATATAGAAAGTCACGAGAACGTAGAATATGACGGAAACAAATAAGAACTGCAGAAAGAATGGTCAAGGATATGAGGCATGGGGTCTCTCGCCATTTTATTCGAGGGGCGCAAGGAGCTCGGCCGAGCAGCATAGATGAATCAAAGTGAAGGTGCGGCAACAAACCACGGAGCCCAACGCAGCCCACGCAGGCAAACTAAACCGAGTCGGTATAAAAACTGGATCCGCCGGCACGGTGAAGCCGCCCTCAGTTGCCATCATTAAGGGAAGGTCATGCCAGGGATCTCCCGCTACCGTTCGCATGGTGCCGCCAAAGACGAGCCGATAGCCGTGCGCGGCGTGCACTACCGCGTGGCAGGAAGAAAATGGAAATGTTTAGGCTAAGATAGGGCAAGCGCTGCTTGTTACATACCGAGGCTCAGGTCGCTTGGGCTGGGAAAAATTTGGGACCCGTTTTTCTTTCTCCGGACTCGTAACCTGGCCGCAGAAAGGAAATAACTTAACACCGGGCCTAATTATATATCCTTCAGCCTGGTTGACTGATAGCTGATACGATATATATATGTTCGGGGCCTTCCAACACCGAAGGCAAAAACCAGCTTCTTCAATATTTAACCTGCCTCCCGCTGCTTAGCAGGCTAAAATCTGCCTACGATACTGAGATAAAGGGATCGACAATGAGAATCTTTTCTACACGCATGGTTCCTTTCGTGTCGTAGGCTAGGATAAGCTTAAATTTCGGGACTATGTTCGGGAGATCACCCTGTACCGCAACGGCACGCCTAACGTCGTTCAATTAACCTCTACATTCGAGGCAAACATTGCTTATTAGCAACTTCATATTGAATGCTGTAGCAGACCCATAAATTCATTTTCTGCAGGCCAGGGCGAAAAGGTTCAGAGAAGCTCTACGGAGACATAAAATCAATATATTTCAAATCCCCGCCATACCGTTGCGTGTTCTTCTATTAAACCAGGGATAGAACATGCGCCAATCAGGAAACAATAAGACTCAAATTGGCGAATAACAAGACTGTGTGAGACCAGTTAGAGTCAGTTCGCAGGATCTGAAAGATGGCCCGTATCCTAGTAATCTTTTTAGTACATCTGATAATCTCGTAGCCTGTAGTGTCGATATCGGAGAAGATTACTTCTGCAACGATTTGTACAATTGCCATATTCCCAGGTGAGTCTGCTCTGGGGTGGGTCCTACCAGCTATGCCTGAAAATGTACCTTTCAAGCACAATCATTCGCACCTCGGGCTACCCACAGAACGTTAGATAAGTATCAGAATCCTCATCTAAGCCACCAACAATACTAGGTGTACATAACATTGAGCAGTCTAGAATTCATAGTGGAGTGAGAGCGGGCTCTAGGCATTTTTAGTCAAAAGCCCGATCCCGACAAGTTGAATTGTCCGAGTGAAGTGAGCTCTACATAGCGTGCAGGGAGTTCCAAGGTTACAGAACATGTCTTGCACATTCCAGTTGTAGTCTGCAGGTCTACCCAACTCTTTCGGTAGCATAGGCAGCGTCTCTTGACTCGCTAGCCTGCCTCTTGATCATGGTTTTAATCATATCGTGTGGTTCGTTAGTCACTACGCTGGAATAGGCAAATACTGTTTTAGCGGAGCTGACGATGTTGCTAATTTCACGGCCACATACCGGGCAGGGTTTAGTTGCCACTAATATTTTCTAATATATCAACGTACGCTTCCACCATGGTCTCATGGCAAGTCCAAGCGCTCGTTTCTAAAGAAGATTGATTTTATTACCTCCCTTATCTAGTCGGCTCAACTAATAAAAGCATTTCATCCACTAAAAACTTTGGTCTCTTCGAATGACAGACCGGAGGGTAGAACAAATTTTCTTGAGGGTCTGCGGGAGATAAGTAATTTCGTCCGCAACCAAGTAAGCATAGCGAGCGTTATGTCATATATGGACACCGCTAGGTAGACTCGGTAGTTAGTGTGCCGGCGTTGTGCTGGTTGATATGAATGTAAAATTCCCAAAGGATGTAAGAACTCTTTTCGTGCGCGCGATGGAGTTTTCGGGCGCATCATAGCGCTGACGTTAGACTTGCTGTCATTGTGACTGCAACTCCACTGACAATAGTGGGTTCCATAGCGAAAGAGTCCCTCTAGACGTAAGAGAGAGATGAAGAGAGGGGCATCGTCCATTATTATGTGGATGAAGGTATATCCTATCGGCGCAGCCTCATTTGTGTCTAGGTTTATATACAAAAGCCTTAGACTCCAAGAATTATCTGCAAAGTTGAAGTGGTTAATTTCTCTGGAACCCCTGAGAGGTCTAATTACCTTGTTGCTGGAAGCTATGTAGAGTTTTATGGCATCTTAAATAATAGGATAGTCAAGCGAGGGACTTGCCATTCATAGAAAGCTCACACACTGACATTGAAAAATGTCGTATAGGTAGCTAATTTGAATTTTTTAATCCGGCGTCACCGTTGGCGAGTGGAATCAATATTTCTAGGAGAAGCTTATTAAATATCTTTATAACAGTGCTCTGCCACCCGAATAATTTCCAACCGAAGTTTTATCCTTCCGTTGGGAATTAATGTGTGCCGACAATGAATGCTTTATTTTAGGTGGGGGCGAAAACGGGGCCTTGGAATAATTGCTTTTAGTCTTTTACCAGAGCAGAAATGTCCTAGCGTATGATGTTATTGCAGAAAAATTCCCACCGTCACAAGCGACAGGACTGCTTCACGAACCACGGATAAACAATGTTATAGAATAGCAAGCATCCCGTAGCTAATCCAAGAATAAGGACTGGCCATTGTGGTTGCCGTACGGACATCTTTGGGCCATGTGTCTAGTGAGGGGCTTTTAGTGAGTTAATTTTATTGAAAGACCGAAGCCTTACTGTTGCTACACAGTCTTCATATATATCGCTTGTCTCAAGTAAGCATTTCTCCGGATCGCTAAGAAGGAGAATGGCTTTGATAGATGTGATGGTGAGGGAAAATGGGCCTTCTTGGTCACCGAAAAAGCTAAATAGGAGGTGAGCATTGTTTCAAACACGGTGCTTTCAAGTCAAGTACCTCCTCATCATGATGCTGAACCGTTTAATCTTCTTGCAGTTTAATGCAGGCGCATCTTTCTTCTCCTTGCCCCTGTAAGTGGCTTTGAACTCCTTCCACGGGATGAATATGAATGTTCCTTTGTTATATGCATTCCCGGAAGGAATGATGAAATCGTACTCGTAGGATATGGTGGACTGCTCTCTCCCATTTTCTGGATTCTTTGGAAGTAGTTCATCTTTTATGATGAATGTATAACGTTTCTCTGAAAGAATGGTTGGAGATTGTTCTGGATTCTTGGTATGCAGGACTCACGTACTGTCAGCTTCTCCAATTTCAAGCCTTATCCCATTATAGCAGGAAAGATCCCAGGATTGATTATTTCCAGTAGTGCGCTGGCTTGCAAATCCAGCTCCACCCAATGTTTTGATATCCAGCTGTCCGTGGAACCATGCACTGGACTCGGAAGATGAGCAATCGAGGTACGACTGATTGAAAAATAAGAAATTTTCAGAAACGTTTTAATGAAGCTTGACATGCCTGCGACTTCCCTCCTCGCACACGGTCATCGCTGGCTGTCCAGTCCTCAGGACTCCAGGACCTGCAATTGTCAGTAGAAGCACTAATATTTTTTGGATAGTGCGTAGTACTTATCACCGCCAAAAAGGCAGAATTCTTTCTTCGTCATATGCGATGCAAATTCTATCGTAATCAGGTTGGATAGAAAGAAATAAAAAAGGAAGAAGCCTCATTGTAGGTTTTAGTGAGGATAAACCTAGTCGTGCAAGAATCGATGATCTCACCGCCGGGTTGGTTTTAGCGAGGTCGCGGTGTCGCCTGACGAACAAAGCGGCGAATTCACAGCCGATTATCTATCGTCGGATGCCCTCTGGCAGAGTTATCACCACCAATACTGCTACACAAGACTTTACTAAGATTTAGAGTCTTTAAACTCGAAGAATTGGGCTATGGATGCGATAGAAGAGGCGTTGCTTAACGAGCCGTATAACCCCATCTACAACCTCTGGAAAGCGAAGCCGGTTTTTGTCAAACAGTAAGAAACCGCCATTCTACTGGAAGACGGAGAAGCTTTGCTTATATCCGGGTAGAGATAATAGCTATGATCGTATGGTATTCAATGAGCGTCCATTGCTTGGTCCGCTGCTCTTCGAGAATAACGCTTCTGATGCACGCGACCACGCTGCGAATGAGAGAAGTATTGTCAAGATACCTTGAAGCGTTGGAAGCCGTATTACTTACGGCTTATTCTAGCATTCCTGTCTTGGCTAAGGCTTTCTGTGTATATGGCCGTAGTGTCTGTAGCTATCGTGATGTCCTTCCACCTGAAATCCCAACCAACGGAGATAGGCGAGTCATGCTTATCCTAAGATAGCAACAAGTACTTCTAGGCTAACATCTTACAGAGAAGAAACTGGCTGTCCCGTTTGGAGTTATCTTCTGGCTTCTTGCGATTGCGTGCTTGGCGTCTGGGATAGCAAATTATATCAGAACAGTGACAAGGTATAGCAGGCGACGAGCATTGGTGCAATCTGGATGGAAAACACAAATGGTGAGTATTAGGTGATGTTCGGACTGATGGCCTAGCGCTGAATATTTTGCAGGTCTTCACTGTCGTTGCGACAGCGATCGTGGCAGCCTGCATCCTGTTCCTCTCAACCAATGCAAGTTCAAGTCGTTAGGCATACACATTACAAGATCTCTGAGATGCACATGTGATGCCCCAGCAGCAGCAACCCTTTAAGATCCTCCCATCATCATGATCTGGCGCCTTTTCCTTTCCAAAATGAGAAAACTGAACGAAGAAAATACAGACATTAGTTCTCCTAGCGTTCTTCTTATTTCGCGAATCCATCCATCTGCCGTCCTTCCCACGTCGAGCTCCCGATAAGAAGATCACTTGATTCTATGATGCCTGATACCCTAATCTACCTCGAGAATGGCCCACGTAACATCGTCCACAGTAGTGTAGATGACTCCAATAGAGAGCAACTCATCTCCAGCTCTTGCGACCTCTCCCATGTCCATGTTCAGCTTTGCTGCAATAACCTGTTGATGCAGACCCTCGTTCGATTGCGGCGTCGTCTTCAACACGTTGTACACCTTCTTTGCTGCGGCCGACATAGACGGGAGCGCGGTATTGCCTCCCATATCCTGCATACCCCCTCCATACCCCGCCTGTTGCTGCTGCTGCTGACCGTACGCGCCGTTCGCAGCCGCGCCCGCAGCCGCACCTGCATTTGGCAACTCTGGCGGGCCTCGTGTGAAGTGCAGGTGTATGACAGTGGCTTCCAGTAGGTGGTATGAGATCTCGTTGAAATCAGCGACGGGCCGGACGATTTGCGCGCCGACATGTCGCTTGCTGCCGTATATCCTTAGCTTTCCCCATACGCGGACATAGTCGTTCTCGGCGAGCTTCGGCCTGGCAGCGATCTGGGCCTCGCTGGCATCTGAATCAATCCATTGCTTTACTTCAATGGCACCGGTGCCATCGTCGAGTTTGTAAGTTATGTTTGTTGTTTGGTTTGAAATGTTTCGTATTTGGCCGACGAATGTGACCTTAGCGTTGTGAGTTTGTGATACCAGGGATTAGGAGGTGTGGTATACTTGTGTAATCTCCGTGCCGTCTATCTTAAAATCACCATCCTGGTGCATGGGCTGCGCTTCGAGAACTTGCTTGATTGTGACCGGTCTCAGCGTGTCCTTGCTGTAACTCTGTCGCGGTTTCGTGTTAGTTGGTGGGATGATATCTTGAGCATAGTCCTACTCTATTTGCGCTCCCAGGGCTATTCTGACTACCATCTCCTGGAAAGAAACCACCACCTCCAGCGCCACCTTGAGCGCCATATGAAGTCGAGTACTGGTTGTCGTAACTGTTGTAATCTGTTTGAAGTTAGGGTTTGATAACTACGCAGGTACTGTTTGACTGGTGAAAATTTACTCATGATTTGTTCTACTGGTGACCGAAAGTTTTCGTATCTGTCTTAAAGTCGGTGATCAATCTATCAAAGAGGGGGATAGGCGAAGATGTTTGGTGGTGGGACAAAACGCGACTGGAACGCGGTCCGCAGGATCCCCGACGGGATGACACGTGCCTGCCAAGACTCCGCAATTGAATTTCCCCGAACATTTTCAACTTTTTGGAATCTTTGCCTTCTGCCGCTGCGAAACTTCCTTACGACCGCCAACAGCTTGCTTCCGACAATGAAGCCTCGAGCAAGCTCTCCGGCGCTTTCAGAAAACGAATTTGATATTTCAAAAGCCCTTTTTGACGACGAAAACGACAGTAATAGCGACTTTGAGCTCGATCGTGGCTCTCGTCCACAACCTCATATTTCCCATGGACAGGACCTGGACCTAGGAGACGAGCTAGCGATTGACGGTGGAGAAGATGGAGAATCCGGGGACGAAGCATTTATCGCTGCCCAGCAAGCAGCCTCTAACAGGAAAGCCTCTAATCTAAAGGGCAAAACAGTGAAAAAAGGTGGTGGTTTTCAGGCAATGGGCCTCAATGCAGTTCTTCTGAAAGCTATCACTCGCAAGGGATTTTCAGTTCCTACTCCAATTCAGAGAAAGGCTATCCCCCTAATCCAAGACGGTCAAGATGTTGTGGGAATGGCGAGAACTGGCAGTGGCAAAACAGCAGCTTTTGTTATTCCTATGATTGAAAAACTTAAAGCTCACAGTGTTAAAGTGGGCGCAAGAGCTATTGTTTTATCACCATCTAGAGAGCTAGCTTTACAGACATTGAAGGTTGTGAAAGAGCTTGGACGAGGGACAGATCTACGAACAGTCCTCTTAGTTGGAGGCGACAGTTTGGAGGAGCAGTTCAGCTCCATGGCGTCAAATCCCGACATTATTATTGCGACTCCTGGACGCTTTCTACATCTCAAAGTCGAGATGAACCTAGATCTGGGTTCTGTACGATACATTGTCTTCGATGAGGCCGATCGATTGTTCGAAATGGGATTCGCTGCACAACTAACAGAAATTCTCCACGCTCTTCCAACTTCACGACAAACGCTTTTGTTTTCTGCGACACTTCCAAAATCCCTTGTCGAATTTGCTAGAGCAGGTCTACAGGAGCCAAAGTTGATTCGACTTGACGCTGAGAGTAAGGTTTCTCCAGATCTCGAGAGTGCTTTCTTCACGATCAAGAGTGCGGATAAGGAGGGTGCTTTGCTTTATATCCTACAGAATATCATCAAAATGCCAACCGGACAGACTAAAGCAGCTCTAAAAGTGAAAGAAGCCGCGGCAAATGCTAGCAAGAAACGAAAAAGGGCTCTTGAAGTACCTAATCCAACTGACTCCCCAACCCCTCACTCGACGATCATCTTTGCTGCCACTAAGCACCATGTGGAGTATCTTGCTGCTCTCCTGCGCGCCTCTGGCTACGCTGTGTCGTATGTTTACGGTGCTCTGGACCAAACGGCGCGAAAGATTCAGGTTCAGGACTTTAGGACGGGCTTATCGAACATTCTCGTGGTGACAGATGTTGCAGCGCGTGGAATAGACATTCCAGTGCTGGCAAATGTCATAAACTACGACTTTCCGGCTCAGCCGAAGATATTCGTGCACCGTGTCGGTCGCACGGCTCGCGCAGGGAGGAAGGGGTGGAGCTACAGTCTGGTCAGAGACGCGGATACACCCTACCTCCTCGACTTGCAACTATTCCTCAGCAGAAGGCTCGTATTTGGCAATGTGGCTGGCGATGAAGCTAGTTTCGCTGAAGACGTGGTTGTTGGGGGCCTTTTGCGCGATCAGCTGGAGAGTGCTTGCGAATTCGCCACCAAACTGCTAAACGAGGATCCAGACCTAGCCTCACTACAAACTGTGGCTGCTAAAGGCGAAAAACTCTACATGAGAACTCGCAATGCAGCATCCAGTGAAAGTGTCAAGAGAGCTAGGGAAATCCTTTTGTCTCGGGGCTTTTCGGGCGTCAACCCCCTCCTAGAGGAGGGATCTAATAGTGTCCAATTGGAGCGAGAAAGTATGCTCGCCCGGGTCAGTGGGTTCAAGCCACCTGAAACAATCTTTGAAATCGGAAAGCGTGGGAGCGGCGGTGAAGCAGCCGAAATCATGCGTAAAAGACGAGAGCAAATAGATCATCGCCGTCGCCGAGCAAATGAGGGGATGCCATCAGACGCTCCTATCACCGATCCGCCTCCCAGGCAGACTAACGATGCAGACAACATGGAGATAAATGTGCAGGAGGAGCTGGCGCGTGCAGATCTGGGCTCTGATTCCGAGGACGAGCTGGAGATTTCGTATTCCGAGCCCAATGCACACGCTGGCATCAAGGATGGCTGGCAAGACGCGGAGCACTTCATGTCATACACGCCGAAATCCCTGAATCTCGCCGAAGATCGTGGCTACGGGGTGCATTCGGGCTCGTACAATACCGCCCGCCAAAACTCTAACTTTGTTGAGGCAGCACGCGGAGTGACGATGGATCTGAACAACGACGATAGTCGCGGCTTCGGCGAACCAAGCAAAGCACGAGGCATGCGGTGGGACAAAAAAAGCAAGAAGTATGTGGCTAGGGCGAATGATGAGGATGGGTCCAAGGGTGTCAAGATGGTACGGGGAGAGAGTGGTCACAAAATTGCCGCAAGTTTCCGCAGCGGGCGATTCGATGCATGGAGAAAATCGAACAAGATTGATCGACTGCCACGTACGGGCGAGACTGAAGGCCCGACACATACCGCCCCATACAGTGCCGGGCGACGCTTCAAGCATAAGTTAGAAAAGGCGCCTAAGGAGGCGGACAGGTTTAGAGATGATTATCACGTGAGGAAAAAGAGGGTAGAGGAGGCTAAACAGAAGCGGATCGGCAAATTCAAGGACGGCGGAGCCAAAAGCGAGTTGAGAGGAGTCGACGATGTCCGGAAACAGCGAAACATTGAGGAAAAGCGAAAAGAGAGGAACGCCAGACCATCCAAAAAGAGAAAGGTTTAGTAATCGTGTGTGATTGGGAGGGGGGCATGACAGATTTGCAATTCCACGCAAATGGTACTCTAGGGTGTTGTCCGATCTGGGAGAGCAACGGAACCAAAACAAAAAGCTTCTCTTTCACGCAGGTAGTATTCCGCAGGCTTGGTGCCTGGATTTCTTGGGGGATGCAACGTGACTTGACGTGACTCTTTTCCTGCGACGATCGCGTGAGGCGATCTGCTTTGGAGACGATCTTGGGTCGCGGTGGAGAGTCAGAGGGTCGATGGATGCGACTTTGGACGACAGACTATTGTCTGCTGGGTCCAATATAAATGAAAGCCCTTCAGCCTCAGTGGGGGGAAGCGAGGTGGGTGGATTTGCACGTCATCGCAGGAGAATTTTATCAATAAAGATTAGGCTGAGGAATTGTCCGTAGTGCGTAGATGAGATCTCATATGCACGCGCCAGAGCAAATCACAGAGACGAGGTTCCTGACTATGGCGAACCCTTGATTGCATGGAGAGCCGGGAGGAGCGGGGCTTGCGAGGATGTTTATTGTCTTGAGAGTTGAGTTGGGTGAGTTATGCCATTTGGAGCAAAGGATAGAGGCCCGCTTGTTCTCGAAAGCGCCACCAGCAGATTCTGGGCAGCCGAAAATGGCTGTATCGCTTGCATGAGCAGCACCGTTGTGTCCCTTTTGGCAGGGTCTGTACCCTGAAAGCAGACAATGGGCGGCCTTTCCGCTCAAGCCCCAATATCCCAGATGATGATGGCTTGTTTGACCCCGATGCTGTGACCTCCCCAATCTGGCCACTAGTCCGGGCGAGCTGTCGGCGAACTGCCACCCCTCGCTCGCATCGCTATTTGAAATAGTATCGGCGGCAATCCTTCGCAACTGGCTGGCTCGCATATTACCTGTACGAGTGTTGCGGGCTGGCAGCTGGCAGCGGTCAGCACCACCCGCTACGTCTAGGGCGCTGCTCGGCCCGTCCCCACGTAAACCCGGATGGCCCTTCGCCCGTTGTGGAGGATGATGCTTGAATGTGCCGAAGGGAAACACTGCCCCGGCCCAGTCATGTCCGTCATGTCCCGTCGTGCCCAGTCGTGTCAATCGTGTTAGCAAACCATTCAACCAGTTCGCCCTCGCCACTCTACTTTTGGCATCCGCGTGTCAGCGCCCAGGAACCAGTTCGTCGATCCCGCCGATGATTTTTTGCCTGGCGTTGTTGGCCAATCCCTGAATCAGCCAATCCCTGCCCAAATCCTGTATCCCTGAGGGGGGGAGGGAGGGGGAGAGAAGGGAAATAGAGGGAAAAAGAGGGAAAGGAGACCAGGCGATGCTGGGCAGACCAGCAGGTTGACACGCACATACACGCTATGGACAAGCAGCACACGATCAGCGCATTGGCGCAGCGGCAGCAGTAGCAGCAGTAGCAGCAGTAGCAGCAGCAGCAGCAGCAGCACTGTGGGCGAGCAGCAAAATAATTATAGATGGCGGGGAAAAGGGAGGGTCGAGCCAGGCCATTCATTCATGTTGTCAACGAGATGCAGCAACCAAGCACCCAAGCATCGATGCCCAGAGCGGCCGCGTTCGGGCGGTTCGGGATGGCATCGCCTGTTTGCTACGACCAGCAGCAGTTGTAGTTAGTTAGCAGCAAGTGCTAGCACCAGCATCAGCGCACCAGCACTATTTCACGATTTGTACTTGACTTATTTCCCGAGGACAGGGCGTTGGGGAGGCCGTTGGGCGTGGGAAGCGTAGGCGATGAGGTAGGCGTGAGGCAGGGCTTGAGGCAGGCTTGGAGCAGGGGGTGCTGTGGACGTCGCCATAGGCTCAATTGCCGGGCGGCCGCCATGCGGCGGTTGCTTCGTGTGAAGAAATGAGCCAATAAACCAGCTATAATACCTTCTGTTATTGTCAATATTCCCGTTGCCGTTTTTGGGGTCGGCTCTTTAAAGGCTAAACTGCTGGCTCTTTGCTCGCACGCTGTTAAGCTTCGGCGAGGCTGGGATTGCGGGCGTCGGAGATTCCGCGCGAGACGCAGTTGCAGATAGGAGAGAAGGCTGCTGGAGCAGGGCGGTCGTGCGGCTGTGCTGGGTGCTGGGTGCGCTGGCCGAAACACGACAGGGCGGCGGAGACAGAGGCTTTTTCCGGAAGTTGAGTATGTGGTGCGAGTGAGTAAGTGAGTGAGTGAGGAAGGGAAAGCGAAAGGGATTGAGTGAGATAGTGCGTGGGTGCGTGGGGAGAGCTCGAGGGAGTATGCATGTATGTCTGTGGGTGTGTCTGTGGGAGTATGTGTGTGCAGTGTGTGTGTGCAGTGTGTGTGTGTGTGTGTGTGCGTGTGTCAGGCTGCTCCAGGCCAGCCTAGGATGGGCTCAGGATGGGCTCTGGATGGCTCAGCAGCAGGTTGTCCCAGCAGTGTCCCAGCAGCTGGTCTTGCTGGTTAGACGGGGGGCGGGAGTGTGGGCCAAGCCAACCTTCTCGGCTGTCAACCCAGTATTGGTTATTGGCCTTGGCCCTGGGCCCATACTGGGTTCGTCCTGGGTAGCAACACTTAGCCAGGTAGCCAGGTAGCCAGATATGTAGCTAGTCAACCAGCTAGTTATGCTCTGCAGCTCGCAGTAGCACGGATCGGTTGTCGAGCCAGGGACGTGTTGTCTTGGCCTGACTGCTGAGAGGATGCTCTGCAGCTGTGCTCGGGCTCAGTCGTCAGGTTTCTGCTTTCTTGTTTCAACTACGGCATGGTGCGCGCAACACTGGACACGGCGTTTCTGTCAGGACCTGCCTCCGCGGCCATTGAGCCTGCATCCTGCAGCCCACCACGCCCCCCCGGTCCGCCCTGCTGTCATGCTGCACAGGCCGGCCGCGGTCTGGCAGCGGGCGGCGGACGGCGGGCAGCAGGGCAGCGTGATGGGCTACGACGGGCTACGGTTGCTACGATGGGCCATGATGGGCCATGATGGGTGCTGACGGGCCGTGATGGGGCTACGGCGGGACTGCCATGAGGTGATGATCGATGGATCATGGCCTGCCATGGCCAGCGTGCACCGTACTCAATTCCGATAATGAAGCTATTCTGCCTACTTTGGCTGCTTGGCTGCTTGATTGCTGTGACAGCGGCCCAAATATCAGAAATCGACTTCGCTAGGGATTGGCGGCCGCCATTCCGAG